>LUCH01017276.1:0-60029 GCA_013368495.1 Paragonimus heterotremus
AGGAGTAGAGTTGGGCGGTAGAACTCCTTCACAACTCCTCCGTCACATGACAAAACTTCAAAGCAAGCATACGGTAAACGAACCAATTCTGCGTGAGTTATGGCACAAAAATCTACCGGAAGACACCCGAGAAATATTATCCATACTCGATAAAGACATACCGCTTTAAAACTCGCACAGCTGGCTGACCAGGTGTACGAGAGTTATCAAAGTCGGACAGTATCTCTTGTACACTCACCAGAAGCGTCGTCGAGCCATAGGTGGCAAACGGAACTAGACGCACTGAAGCAGCAATTTTCCGACATGACCGTACAGCTCTCCGCAATTACCAAACAGCTGACAACACAATCAAAAGGCCCTTCATATCGCCGTCAATCCCGAAGCTGTTCACGCAGACGACGAGTTGATCGGAACGTATGTTATTATCATCGTCGATTTGGTTCTGAAGCGATCCGTTGTACCAGGCCTTGCAGTCTTGCTCAGGATAATTCCCACTCGGGAAACACGGAGACCCGACAGTAATGGCGACAGCTGTTCATGGCTCATCAAACCGTCGCCTACTTTATGTGTTTGATCGTTCAACTGCGCTGAATTTTCTTCTTGATACAGGAGAGGAGGTTAGCGTTATTCCACTGAAAGGTGACAAAAGCAATCTCCAACCGGTATCGTACACACTACAGGCTGCTAATTGTTGGACGATTCTAACACATGGTGAATAGCTACTCATTTAGGATCTCGGCCTTAGGCGTCCGTTCCCCTGGAGATTTACGGTGGCAGATGTTGGACCCCCGATCATTGGCGTAGATTTATTATCATCCTTTGGACGCATAGTAGACGCTGGTGGTAGGAAACTGGTTAATAGCGCGATCACCTTGTGCGTCCAAGGCAAGGCTGAATCAATCAGTTCGATTAGACTGCGATCGGCCTTATCAGACAACGCCTTTGCAGCAATCCTTCGTCAATTTCCATAACTCATTAATCCATCTAGTTCAACGTCACCCCCCAAATACGAAGTTTTTACCACATCGTCACCAAAGGTCCGCCTACCTTTGCGCGCCCCACACGTTTTCCACCTCACCAACTCAAAGTGTCGAAGGCAGAGTTTGAACATCTCTTGCGACTTGGCGTTATCCAGCCGTCAAATAGCCTATGGGCCTCACCGCTTCACATGGTTCTGAAAGAAATGACAGGTGACTGGCGCCCCTGCGGTGATTACCGGGCACTTAACAACGTCGCCGTTCCAGATCAATACCCCATCCCTCACATCCACGACTTCTCAATAGGGTTGAACGGGAAGACGATCTTCGCCAAAATAGATTTGGTTTGAGCTTACCATCAAATTCCCGTGGCCCCTGCAGATGTCCCGAAGACCGCAATTACCACCTCCTTTGGACTCTATGAATTCGTCCGCATGCCATTTGGCTAACGGAACGCCGTACAAACTTTTCAAATGTTTATACACCAAGTGCTTCGTGGTCTCGACTTCGTATACGTTTATATTGACGATGTCCTAGTCGCTAGCGAAGACACTCGACAGCACGAGTCACACATTTGAAAGCTGTTCGAACGGCTCACCCAATACAGTATGACGTTATACCCTATGAAGTGCATTTTCGGAGTTACCCCCATCGATTTTCTTGGACAACCAATCGACGGCAACGGCATCCGACCTTTGCCCGAGAAAATCAGTGCTGTTGAGGACTATCCACAGCCACAATCACCAAAATGTCTCCGACGCTTCCTGGGCATTGTGAATTATTATTGTCGCTTAATTCCACGATGTTCGGAGCTGTTAAAGCCCCTCAAGGACATTTTAAAGACCAATCCTAAGCACTTCGTTTTGTCCTCTGAGGCTAATACTGCGTTTGTTACGGCCAAAGACGCTTTATCTCAAGCCACCACATTAACACATTTGACAGCAGATGAACACTTGCCGGTAATCTTGAAGACTGACGCATCTCAGTCGGCGGTTGGCGCTGTCTTACACCAAAACGTGAATGGTAGAATCCAACCTTTGTCTTTTTTCTCCCGAAAACTTCAACCAGCATAGACGCGTTACAATACCTTTGGTCGTGAGTTACTGGCCATTTACCTTGCCATCAAACACTTTCGACATCTTCTGGAGGGTCGCAACTTCACTGTTTTTACTGATCATAAACCACTTGTGTTTGCCCTCCATTCCCCTCCTGGTCAGTACTCTCCTAAGGAAACACGACACGGATTTTATTTCCCAGTTCACCACCGACGTTCGTTTTATAGACGGTTCCAGCAACTTTGTCGCCAACGCCCTGTATCGTCCGGATGTCAACCAATTATCCACAAGTGGTATTGACCTTCTGTTCCTCGCGAAAGCCCAGCTTAATGACCCTGAACTTCGTCAGCTGCGTGCCAACCCCTCTCTGAAACTTCGTCATATTCCTCTAACCCAGTGGGAATACCCAGTTACGTGCGACGTGTCTACCGGCAAACCTCGACCTCTCGTCCCCTTCGCCCACAGTTTTGACGCTTTTAGCCATCTCCATTCCTTATCGCAACCAAGCATACGTGCATCAACAAAGCTTGGTACGGAGCGTTACATTTGGCCAAGCATTCGTAAGGATGTTCGTAATTGGGCCAAACAGTGCTTGGAATGTCAGCGTAGTAAGGTTCATCGTCACACGATTACCACTCCCGGAACCGTTCCTTTACCCGACGGACGCTTCAACCACGTCCATCGTGATATCGTTGGTCCTCTGCATCCTTCCAACAAGTACAGACATCTCCTAACCTGCACGGACCGATTCACGGTTCATTGCCGTCCCCTTGAAGAACACGTCAACGGAAACTATTGCACACAGTTTTGTCGAGGCGTGGATTTAGAAATTTGGTGTTCCGACTACAATCACAACTGACCGTGGATTCAGTTCACGTCAGCCCCTTCCCGTGACTTAAATCGTATTCCTGGATGTGAGCACATAACGACCACTGCGTACCATCCTTCGCCGAACGGCTTGGTCGAAGGGTTCCATCGCCAACTCAAAGCAGCCTTGATGGCAACATCAGCAGGTGGCAAATGGTCTGACCGCCTGCCCATTACTCTTCTTGGCTGGCGAACCACTGTAAAGGAATACGTTGAGTGCACTTCGGCAGAGGTTGTGTATGGTTGTACATTACGTATTCCTGGAGAATTTCTTTCTACTTCCCTGGTATCTCCTAGTCCTGACGCCACTTATGTCACGCGTCTAAAGAATCACATGTGTCATGTTCAACCTTCACCCCCACGGAAAACCTCGCGCCGAGAACAAATCCACCGTGATTAACGTACTTGCCCCTACGTTTTCATTCGCGTTGGGTCGCTCAAGTCACCTCTGCAACCGCCGTATAATTGTACTTTCAGAGCGCTCGACCGCAAAGACAAATACTTTGTCATTGACAAGAATGGAACGCGTCACTCAGTAAGCACAGACAGGTTAAAGGTTGCTTACGTCGATCGCGATTCATCGTCGCCGTCTCGTCATTCCATCCAGCGTGCCCTAGATCCGACTACTGACACACAAAGTCTTTCCCAATCTACCCAACCCATGGTCGACACCAGTGACCATCCCCTTGTTCCTGCTTCCCAGCCCACTCCTTCCAAATCACACACTCGTTCCGGGCGAACTGTTAGATGGTCCACTATCCATAAAGAATGCAATTACTGACTCACTCTGTGTTTCCTTACTTATCGAGCGTTTTTTCTTTCCTAACGCTCTTGGGGGAAATTATGTAGAGTCTGTTACCTCTTTGTTCTCTTGTTACATGCTGTTCTTAATACCTGTTATGTTCATTGTACATATTAACCACTCGTCCGCTGTTTGAATGAATATACACTTCGTCCTCGCGCGCCTCGGTTCCTGCTTGCACGAGGTCGTTGCTACCGGGAGATGACTGTGGCAACAGCGGACTTTTAATGTGTTGGATAAACTGGATCCGCTAGAACCACTGTCTTATTCAGGAGGAATGTTATCCTAACTTATAGTGAATGTAGTGTGGTGGAATTTATTATAGACAGTTAATGTAGACTATTTTGTTAATTTGTCGATTGATTTCTTGGTTCCACTACAGGAGTATCGTTGGCACCCTTACATTAAAAGGACGCTGTCCCCAGGTGTCTTCACATTGCTCGAAGTTGGTTTGTGAGTGTAACGGGTGCACGAATCCAGAATGTCAGGCTTGCCTGTTACAATGTGGTTGCTGTTGTTGTGGTTGATTACGCGTGACAATGTCGATACATGAATGCTGAAATCTTTTTCATTCTATTATTCATTCTTCATTTTTAGAAAATGGGCTTACAGAGTCTTGTTCAAGAATCGTGAATTTTACACCTTCTCACAATTCCAAGAGTGTATTCTGAAGTACGTGGAGGAGCTGGGCGTTAGTTCTGTCAATGGGACGAGGCTTAGATCAAAAACGACTCTGAAATACGATAATGTAAATTGGCATTGTTTTCCTGAATACCTTGAGAAGTCGTTATTGTGGTACGAAGTATAAGAGGCTTAACTCTTAAGGTCGAACAACTGAACGGAGCAGTCATAAGTATTTAAGCGTGGGGGTAATGTTTGGCTTAACTCATAGGTTAGGACAAGTGGATGGAGCAGTCATAATTGTTTCCGAATAGGGTACTGTCTGCCTCACTCATAAGCTAGGACAGTTGCAGGAAACTGTTTTAAGCCTTTGACAGAGAAGTGCTCCAGGACGTCGTTCGTTCAGCAGATTACCTCGTTCGCATTCCAGCGTACGTTATGATTTCACGGAAAAGTTTACAACCGTGGCAGCAGCAAATGGCTACGCATACCGAATACAACTAAATGCCAATGACCCGCCCAGTTTTTGCGCATAATCCTACGTCTAGATGTTTGTCGGAGTATCTTACGTTCACAGCTTTATAAAATGATTAGTCCTCACTATACAACAACGGTCAAGTCGTCGGAAGTAGAATAATGTTTTCCTGCTTAATTACCTTCAGTTTTCAATAAAGCCACGTGTTTCCATGCTTGTGACGTGTTCCCTATATCCCAGGATTGGTTCTCCGAAATTACGCGAGATGTAACTTTTCGTTATTTGTCCATTTTTCCTTACGCCATTGAATCACGGCATATTCCTTGTTCACGTCTTCGGAAGACTGAAACAAAAAAATTTCCAGGCAACAGAATTCTGAGATTTCAGGAACTGAACCACGTCAGGAACTTTCAACAGCTTCGATGAGTATAAAAAATAAACTAGGAGATAACAGAGTTGTTCACGGTTTAATGATCACACGCAGCCTATGGAAACATGTTCATACAATTGGTCGCTCGACATAGGCAGAAGTTAGCCCGAATCGATATACCAACCCTCTTCTTCTCCAACTCAACAGCGTGGTCTCGGCGGCGTGAGTTTGTGTGCAGAGAGCGGAGGTTTCACCTTAATTCCGGTTGTTGCTCAAAGAATCTTGAAGGTTTCTATCAGGTCTCCTCTAACTCTCCTTTGAGCAACAGAAAACAGACCAGGTTTTCTTAACCTATCGTCACACCAGTTATATAGCATTCCCTCAAGCAGTTTTGTGGAACTTATCTGAACTTTCTCAAGTACCTTAATGTCTTTTACCACATGCGGGCTTCAGGCCTGCACACGATATTCCAGATGTAGCTCCACATAAGCCTCATAACGCGGCAACAACAACCCCGGTCTCCTTGACGTGAACGTTTTCCTCAACATATACAGCAATCTATTCCCTTTTCACACCCCCTCTAAACACTCTTTGGGAACTTTGACGTTCCCCCCTATAAGCACACCCAAGTCCTTGGTTGTTTCCACCCCATCAGCCCCCATCCTCACCCCACTTGCCAGAATGCCTAGCTGACCCTGGCTGTTCCCCAGCAAGCAGTTGATTACGCTTGTCTACATTTAAGCGTGGCTGCCATCCATTCGACCACTTCTTGCGTTATCGTGTTGTCAGGATTTCCTACCAACTTCACATCATCAGCGAAGATGTAACAGGGATAATTCAAGTGTTTGGTGAGATCGTTGATGAACATTAAAGACAGCGGTGGTTCAAGCACAGATTCCTGAGGTACCCTACCAACCACCGCGCCTTTTGTGGACATTTTCCCTGCTATCTCTTTATGAAAGATGCCACCCCTCAAGAAGTCTTGTGTCTCTCCAAGTAGTCTCGAAGGAAGGCCAAAGGTTCCTTATCTGGGGATTAACAATCGATGGCTTGCTGAATCGAACGCCTGCCTGAAGTCAAAGTAACATACCCAATTTCTCTCCCCACCAATTTCTCTTTGATCTCATCGAGGGGGCAGATCAGGTTGATGAGGCAGGCTCGATGTCTCACAAATCCATCCTGTTTTACAAGGAGAGGCCTATTTTCAGTAGTGTCTCACAATCCTGTCATTAATAATTCTTCCCAGCAGTTTCAGGACAACTGACATAAGACTTACAGGTCGTTAGTTGTCCACCTCGTGTTTTACCCTCCTATGGATGGGTACAATCCCTGCCTTCCTCCAGTCATATGGGATGATAACCCTCTGTAAGGTAAGATTAATCAACATAGTAAGAGGCTCCCTCAAAACATCAGGATACAGTCCGGCCCCATGGTCTCATTCACGTTTAGTTTATCTACCACCAGCTTCATCTTCTCCTATTTTGACTTCCTCCATTATTGACAGTCTCTTTGCTGAATTCCACCGCGGTAGTTCTATAGCGCGGTGGGAAACCCTCGCCTTTTGTAGCGGCCACTCAATAATACTGCTGTCAGTATCAACAGTGTCACCCAGCCCTCTCCTAATGGCCCCTTAGGCCTGGACATAGCCAAAGAAAACTTTAGGGTTCGTATGATAGTTTTCTGCCAGATTCATTTCAAGCTTTTCTTACATTCATTGTTTACTTCAGAATATTCCTCTTTAGATGCCATTAACTGACAAAATCCGATGTAATCCCCCAAACTGCATGCATGCAGCCCAAGCTTTCCTTTTACGTCTCTACGCCCTTTCGGCCTTACTTTTACACCAAAAAGGCTCACCTTTATACCAACTACGTCTTAGGAGTGCATGCGTGTCAGTTAGTTGCATGAGAATAACCTTAATTGTGGCCCAGGCCTTGTTGACATCACTGGTGTCATGGCAGTCGATCTAAGTCAACTTTTTCGTATCTGACCTTATTTGTTGTGTAGTCATTCTTCCAAAAGATCTACAACATTTGATTGGGGATCGGCGTAGACACAACTAAACTGCAGGCGTGTGATTCCATGGTCACTCTTGCCCAAGGGTGTTCCAAACTTCAAGTCAAAACTGCATTGGGGTTTCCCGAAAAAACAATGACTGAAACTGTAGCAGCTTAACAATTCCTTTACCTGGTGACCTCATCGACTTGCTGAAGCACTGCCTTTTCGTTCAGGAGGCCTAACAATGCCTCAACAGACGTACCGTTGGCAGCATGCATCAGTCCCAAATCCTCTTCTGGGGCTTTGAAATCTTCGGCAATAATGAGTTGCTTTGCCGTGCCCGCTTGCCTTCTAATGACACTGAGTAGATGCTCATCCTCTTGTTGAGTATAGGAGGGGCTTCTGTGAGCGCGCGGTAGCAGCAACGTTTTTATAATATCTGCCATGGAACAGTCTAATAATTGGATATCTTCAAACTCAACAACTCTTCTTGGCGCTGACAATAATACCGCGCTATTAACGACAGAACATCCCCGCCCATTCTGCCATCTTGTCTATCCACCCTGTGAATAAAATTACCCGGAGGACAAATATTATTGACGAAAATAGCCCCTCTTAACCAGGCCTCAGTAACCACAAGGACATCATGCCCTCCTAGTTTCCCTGACAGCTCGCATTATTTGTTATGCAGGCTATCAGCATCGGTAAACAAGACTCTCATGGACTTTTTTCAACCACCCCTGTTTCAATTTCCTTGATTCCAGTAAACCTTCCATCTGTTTCCCCACAATCTTATTCCAAGTGTAAGCGCGTTGGCTGTTCTCACCGTTCCAAATCTTTAATGTACGGTTGCGCCGCAACTGAAAGTGACCTTTTGCGCGAGAGGTGTCAGACGGCAACAAGTGTAATATATGAAATGGAGATGGAAGCATGGATCAGAATGTACTTTTAAGGTAGATCGACAATCTGCAGAAATACTGCTATCGGACGAGGAATCTAAAGCCTCATAAACACGTAGCGAGTATGAAGCATGTGGGCATTCTAACCGACTACGTTGATGACCAAATTTAGGAGTGTGATGTTTTCATTGCTTTGCACTTCATTCCGCTTAACTCACGAAAGCGCTGTATAAGAGCGCACCGCACATCTTTGGTCGGATTAACTAAAAGTAGGCAAGACATTTTTGAATAAATCGTGCTACACGCACTCGTCAGTTCCCCCCACATCACCGGTGATTGGCATCCCGCTGAAATATTACACTGTCAGATTAACTTCGAGCTTCAACGCTCCGCACCGTCAAATACGCTTGGAACAGTCCGAATAATTCCAGGTATTGTTGGGCGTTTCATGAACAATATTCATCTTTGGTGGGTCCAGTTTTAAACTTTACTGGCTATTTTGTATCGCGGTTTGTTGCAGTTCATTCGCTTTTCCCACACTACACGTAATTTATCAACGTAATATTCAAAAAGTTTCGGGATAAGACTCAACGTGCATGCTCGGAGAACTTGAGTATTTGGAATGTATGCAAAAATCACCCCCACCGTCTTAGAAATCCTGGTGAAAATTTTAATTTCCTCGTTAGGACGTTTTATGCATCCTGGAGGTTATAAAGTTTGCAGAGACGACAGAAAGAAAGGGTCCGAGAATCCAGCTCTTGTTAATTTCACTATCGCTCCAGCAGGATTCACGGAAGGATCGGAATTGACACAAACATGATAGCAGTTATCGGCAAGATGACGGTGAAGCCTCTAAAGCAAGGTACCGCGCATATAAGGGTTGCGTAACTTGGCCAGCTGCACGATACAATGTACTAAACGGAACTCCTTTGTCGAATCAAGCCGCTTAACATACATTCCGCTGATAAACTTCGCGACCAGGTACATTGATCAGCAACAAATTGGAGGTTTGTTCCACAAAACGACCGAATATGAACGCCACGCGTTCACTGAGTGCTACAGTTTTGCTTCGTTTGTGCAGTGTGAATAAAGATGCGTAAAAACCGTTATTCGTCATTGAACAACCGACATACAAGCCGGCCGTTATCACTCTGCTTTTCTGTTACACGCACGGAATAACTTTGGGGCAATGTGGAGACCAAGGAACAGAAATTTTCCGAAGAAGAGGTCCCAGCAACAGTCCTATAAAAGGAAACCAAGCAAACAAGCATGAGCCAAAGGCCCAGTAAACCATGCACACCAGTTGCACAAACAAAAACTGAAACGGCGTCAACAACACAGCAACACGGTCTGTCACACAATTCAAGCTAAACCCATGCGCGCTTGCTGGTTCCCACAGCATGTAACATAACGCATTGTTCGGTAATGACCTGAAGATAACCCATGATTGCCAACTGTTGGATGCGTAAAATATTTCGAAAATAATAGTTCATATTGTATGTAAGATCGTGGGGATTTTTAGCTGTGGTTTGTTTGACTGAATTGGCCGCGTTTGTCTATTTGTGTGTTTACTGGCCTAGTTGCCCCTATAGCACAAAACACGCTGCCAACCTGTTCCTGGGTCAGACGGCTGGATTCTTGGCCGTTTCGATACCGTTTTTCTACCCACGATGCCGTTAGTTATTTTTGCATGACACGTTGTCTCTTCTCCGTTCCTCTCTTGATTCTATGTATTGTACCTAATATGTATATCTGGACATGTAGAGTGTATGTGCGTGCGACAATGCCATCAAATATTATGCTGTCTCCTTTTTTGTTATTGCCCGCATTTTTCATTAATATTGCTTTGTGGGCCTAGGGTTGACGGTTACTCGCGTCCGACCCAGCAGTCCCCTTGTGCAGTAGATATCTATAGAGACAACAGGTACTTGTTATCACTGCGTATACAAAATCTCTATACGAACAGCATGCAATGTCATACGTACTTGGGACGATACTTGTGTCTCGGTGAAGACCCCCGTCACTGATGCTACCTTGCTGCGTTTTCTTTGCGCACAAACCTCATGTTCAACGGTAGGCAAAGCGCCAAATTATCGCTGGCTGGCACCATGCATTTCCAAGATGACAAACTGACCCGGAGAATCAGCAAATGCCAACGCAGAACTCTCTCGAAATCTATCTTCTCTTTGTATCTTTTTGTTATAATGCAGTGGGTAAGTAGCAACGAGCTCGGCCTGTAATGGAACTGTAGGTAGGATTTCTAAGAGAATACACGGTCCGTGCCTTCCCTAAGGTGACAAATTTTAAGGAGACAGTAATCCTGTCGACTGCGTACAGAAAAAATGATAAGTCAAAGATGAAAGTGAGGTCATCCAGGAAAAAATGTGTTTTGGATGGTCGGTTCCCCACAACATCTCCAACTGAACTAGCCAGATCAGCCTTGGAATCTTCTTTCTCAAAATTGTTGCGTTCGTTAACTACATGGTTGTTAAGTACTTATAAAGTCGTTTAGCTTTCTGAAAACTTTTCAACCTAAACCTAGTCAAGAGACACTGCGGGGAAAATTTCGGGTTGGTTAATCCTCCAATGTTAAATACAGAGGCAGCTCTGTCGATTACAACCGATGGCGGGTAGCAATTAGCAGGCGAAAACCAGGAGACAAATGAAAACTATCGTCAGTTGTAGCTAAGGTCTCCGACTGTAGCCTTAACATATCCTGTGTTACCTTGAAGTTTTTGTTTACAGCGGAAACACTGACGCCTTATGTGTTGACGTCCGGCGGCTGACTAACCTTCCATGCTCCAGCAAAACTTTTGAAGACTACAAAATCAACTGTAAGGGGTATCCATATTATTTGTTTCAGCACCCATTTCGCAGTTGCACACAAAAACTTTATTCCTCAGGGAGTCAAAATGTGGTGAGACGTGACAGGGTAAGAAGGTCTTTTTTGTTCTATTCCACGTAGAAATTCTACCAATGATCCTACAGAAATTTAGCCATCGACCTCCTCGAGGCTCCGTTCTTAACAGATAAAATTGGTGAAGTCTCCCATAGAAAGCACTCTCAGTAACCATCCCGGACCGAGAAAACTAATGGACAGGCAGATCCCACAGACGTCTGCGGAAGACACTGCTGGCCGTGCCCCAGTAGTAATACTGACGTACGCTCAGGCAGTAGTGATGTCCCTGGGCAATCGTACGGGTCTCTATTCGAACTATTTGTTCACCGCTATTCACCGTTCGCGTTCAGTTGGGTGCGATACTAATAACCTTATTTGATACTTAGTTGCCTCATGTGTTATGACTTTCAATCACCGGCTCTACGCGCTAGATTTGAGCATTACAGCTATGCAAAAAATGAAGCCGGATGGCAGTACGTGAAAGACTTCATAAATTTGATATCACTGTTGCCAACGACCGAGTATTTGTCCGGTTCTCTTCGCTTCTAAAATTGTTTCAAACAACATAAACCAACTGAGCGAACGTTTTTCCAACTTATGCGATCTGACATTTCTGCTTCATCTTGAAACGAGCGTCAACTCAAGGGTCTGAAGATCAGATTTTGTATGCCAGTAGCTTAGAGAGGTAATTACAGGGAAAAGTTCGCCTGCAGATTCCAAACGGACTGCCAAAGTGTACTCATTGCTGGCTAACAGTGTACGAATTGTGAGATGCTGGATTTCCAACTCCTCCCAGATATTACACACAGAAAATTCCCCTTATCTCCTGATCTGCGCCTACGAACCACGATACAATTGTATCTACTGAGCCTCAAATAGAATAGTCCGTAAGTAACTTCTCAATTATTAGGGGGTCAGGTTAATATATGAGCCGTCCATTTATCAGTTTTGCAAGGAATATTCCACAACAGTGTACCTTTGATTCCCCTTTCTTAACGTTCCATGCCCGTAGTGGCTTGTGTTAGGGAAATGCATGTTGCCGCATCCATATACACATCAGCGATTTTCAGGAATTAATGTGCTGGATGAGGACTGGAAAGCCAAATTAGCCAGATCTAGTCAGCTCGCTTGTTTCGACGTCAAGCGGGCGTCCGACAATCTGGAAGAAAATAACTGAAAACAGGGTGTAACACTGCTCACCGAGATTAAAGCGAGTACCGAAGACAGGTTGGATTTGTGGAAATTGCAAGGGTTTGCTGAACCTAGAATCTTAAAACGATTCTGAAAGATCCCAGAGGAGCAACTAACGATCACTGAAGAAAGGCTGCTACAGTGATTCACAACCATTTAAGGATAGCATCATCTTATGAAGAATGTTCCAGAACAGAGCTTTTGAAGCTTCCTGCTATGACCTAGTCGGCAGCTGTCAGCCATCAAGATAAGGAGCTTTTTGACCGGTCCTAGGCTGCATGGACGCCCGCTAAATATTCAGCGTCTCGGCGCTCCAAATCGACTACCTCAACTGTGCTCAGGCTTTTGTTTGTAGATGACAGCCGATCGTTGGCAAACCGTAGAGGGCTGCAAAGCCTGGCGACGGCTTTCGCGTCCGCAGAGCCCAAGTTCGGGTTGTATATCAACATAAATAAGACATTATTTCAGCCTCCTCCGGAAGGAGGTGCTGTCTATGCACCTTCACTTCAAATCTGTGTTAGTCGAGCCGCTGTTGGTAGCTGCCCAAATTTTTGCTACTTGGGTAACAGTTCGTTCATTATTCTGCCCGTGGACCGCGAGTTAAGAGCTCGTGTGACAAATTTTAATGTTGCTTTCGGACGCCTTGGGGGACGTGTTCGGGGGAACCGCAGCCTAAATCTAGGCAATAAGCTCTTTGTCTACCGCTCACTGATGCTGTCTATACTGCTGTGCGGCAATGGAACTTGGATATTGCATCAGCGAGAAGCAGGCTACACCAGCCATTATCGTTTGTAATGCTTAAGATGCGCTGCAAATTTGTCTGCTCACGAATTAAGAAAATTCGTCCGCATCGTTTGCATTCCCTATTTTTCCCACTAACCTGACACTTGTTCCCACTACCTCACCCACACCGTTTTGCTTTACTAAACTAATGTTTCATTAAGTGTCCAAGGTGCGAGTAGCCATTCTTGTCCTGCTCTACCGACGTGACGAATCAACCGTGACCTTGCTGGTTCTGTTGATAAACTGTTGACTTTGCTGAACAAAACTGTCGTTGCGAACGACTTGGGTTCGCTTTTTTAACTACTGATGCACTTTTTCAATAGTACTGTAAAAAATTGCTGGATCTAATCTTGTTTTCATTTTGGGGATCCGTTTTTGGGCTGCGCGTCCGATGAATGGGCGATGACGGTATGCCAAAGCAGCTGCTGTACGGACAACTAAATTCAGGTGAGCGAACTCCCTGGTGACCAAGAGAGCAGATAGCAGAATGTTGTCCAGAACATTCTTTCGCGCTGTAAAACTGAGTTCTGATGTCAGGAGGAGTTAGCGTTCAACCGGATGGTTTGGAACAGTACGATTGGGGCAGGCGTCTGAAATTTCCCTGGACAGTTATCGTGCAAACGAGAATGGAAACGCACAGTGTGCTAAGGAATCATCGGTGCCAATGGTCGTGGTGACATGAGTATATAACGTTGGAATGTGTTTGACCGCAATTGCGCTGATAGCCTTGGACTAGTCATTCATCAGTGGATTCATGGTAAACTGCTGGTCAACAAACACCGAGCAAGTTAGGCTCACGCAGGTTATATCAGCTATTTCCACTTTTCCGGTTTGCACCGGCCAACGGTCACCGTTATTTACAACTCAGTTGCTCTTCTTTTGAGAAGACTGGGTCTGTGGGACGTTTTTCCTTACCTCCGTTCTGTTGGTGTACTGTGTAGTAAAATTTTGGCTGTTCTCTTCCAGCTCAACCTTGACTATTGTTTTTATTCTGATCCTTTTCTTAAGTGTACTAGAATGTACTTGCATACTGAGCCAACTCTTCCAGTAAATTCTCAATATTTTTCTTCCAAGTTTAAATCTCACCAACACAGCCTACCTCTGTTTACCTTCCTGGGGGAAGAGACTGCATTTTTGAGTTAGCCTGCAACTTGACTGACTATTATTGACCGGCCGGACACTAAAGCCTTACTCACATGCTTTCTGGCCCTATTACTTCGGGGTTACACTGGATGCGTGCTGTGTGAATGAAACTGCAAACGGCGCGGCGCGAACCAATTGTGGAGAAAGTTAAGCACAGGTGTTCTTGGTTCCGGTCACTATGAAGGGCTAATCGGGAACAGATACCGCCAACCATCCGAGTCAGTCGCAAATTTGTCTCTTCGAACTAAGTTAGCTGTTGTTTTATTACAAGCGTTTTCACATACACTCTTCCAACTCACTCGTTCTATCAGTACTTTGTTCAATGACCAAATCTGAAATTCATTATGGCCAAGTCTTACAAATTTTTAATGTATAACCCCAGTATTTTTCTCATAGTGAACAACGAGATAACCACTTTCCACAAACCACTAGATGTAATCACTTTTTTGACCTGACGGACCACATTTAAAAACCTTATATAATTTCGGTTCGTTTGGCATGACCCGACCAATTAACGTTAATGGTTCCATCAGATATATCTTACTCGAATAATAGTAAACATCCATAGTTACGACTTCTATCGCTGAGTGTCCTCATATTTTTTAAATAATCAAGATACAAGGTAAAATGTCCCACAGATAATTATGTCAGAGGTACCTGCCCAGATTTTATTTCACCTCCGTGCACACACTGGGTTGGTTTGCCTAACATGCCCAGTACAGACCACAGGGCCCGGCGTTTAACTAATTATAGTAGTTTCATTATGAAGTACAACCGAAATATATATATAACTGAACCACACAGACAGCGAGCTACGTCCAGACTGAATTGGATAAATTTTCCAGGCGGAAAATTTCTGCCAGCTAGATTAACAATAAAAAGTGTGCGGAACTTCATTTGATATAAGCCTTTAGAACACGGTTCGGCGTCCTACATACAGTGAGCATCAGGTGTTACAGCTGTGATATTGTTGGTAAAGTTAACCTGTTGCCTAATTGGATAGTTTCCGTCGGTGAAGGTGCGCTGCACTGGCGCTCCTTCCAGTACGAAAACACTAGTGTCCTGTAGACAATCTTTTTCATTGTAACGAGCACACCGTTGAATCACGCCAGTTCACCACGAAAATTTGCTCAAAACTGTCTCACTTTGACCCCGCCGGCACAGTGTCTCGCACGCAACTGCAGGAGGACATTGATTGGATGGAGCCGAAAAGTTTTTGTTTTCATAAAAAACTTCAGGCTTGAAATTCGCCGATTTCGGTTTTTCCGTGGAAAGTTGTTTTCTGACACTCAGACGGGTTTGGTTCTGATGTTGGCAAAGAACAGCGGTATCACTAAAGTGATCTGTCCCCGTCAAAAATAGTTAGCCTGTGGACCGATTCAAAATAGTTTACTGGTAAATGTACCAACCCATTGGTGTGAATGCATGTGTTGATTTTTCAAGTGAAAAACCTTTGCGACACGCGTGTTCTTGGCTCACAACATTACTAACTACCCTTGGCAGCTTGCGCAGAAAATATAACCCAGCAATTTTTGGCATCCAAAAAGCAAACTCCCTCGACGCAAAGTTTATAATATGCTAAGCTGTTTGCTGCTTACTTTAAAACTGAAGAAAATATATTGCCTCCACCTCTTCCTATAACGACAAGTACGTTCATAAGCCACGTTCTTGTTGATGCAGTAAAAATGCTGTCTCAGTTAGCTACTATCAAACCTTCTTATCTCCCTGGTCCAGATGGTATTCATCCGGTTGCTCTCAAACACGGAGAAGGTGACACTCCTCTGCTTCTGCTCAATATTTACACACTTTATCTATCATTAGGCTCCTTCCTCCCCAACGGGAAAATTTTATAATTAAGCCCGGTTATAAAGGTGGCTCGCGACAGGACATCAGCAATTGTCGTTCCATTAACCAAACTTCAATTTGTTCTAGGGTGTTGGAAAGAATAAGAAAGTGTCCCATGGTTGACTTCTTATCGCCACAAAATCTTATAAACCACTCCCAACAAGGGTCCCTCAGCAAACATTTGTGCATGACGTGCCGGCTGGAATTCTTTAATCATGTTACAAAATCTGCTGATTTAGGGAATGCAATTATTATTGTACTTTCGGATATGCAAAAAGCTTTTGATCGGATGCCTCATAAGCGCCTTCTGATCAAAATTGCATCTCTCGGTGTACATGTCCCATCGCTCAGCCGGTTTGCCCCATACCATAAAGACCGCCCATAAACAGTGAAAATAGGAAATAACAGCTCATCGTCCAGACCAGTCGTCAGTGGAGTGATTCACGGAAGCGTCCTGGGACCGTTACTCTTTCTTATGTATATAAACGATATATGTGAAGTCATCAAGCATGGCAAGTTATTCCCACTCGCTGATGACGTCAAACTTGTTTACACTTTTCCATTGGCGCCCTATATTCTTGTTTAGGAACTCTACTGGGGGACTGCATGTCATTAAGGTCTTGATGGCAAACTTGGCTGGTGAAATTCTCATTCAATAAATCCACCATCGTCGCACACGGTTGTCATGTACCAGAGGACTTTATAAAACTGGATGGTCATGGTATTTCGATTGCCTGCTCAGCCCGCGACCTGGGTATGCGTTACTCAATCTCACTCAATTTCAGTGAACATACATCGTCCCTAGTAGCTAAAACTAGGCGGACGATTGGATACATTAAGCACTCATTCTTTCCTTCCGTAGCTCAACTACACCTTTATAAGTTGTGAGTGCGTCCCCACCTTGAATATTGCACGTTCATATATAGCCACCTGCACAAGTTTGATCGGCTGGATCTGAAGAGTCTCCAACGTGTGTTCGCGGAGGGTTTGGTGGGTTGTCCATTTCCCACTAACCACAAAGGACACTGCCAGACGCTCGAACTAGATCCTCTTTGGCTACGGTATCTCAATCTGAACCTTGCACTAAGGTATAATTTAGTTTATGGCAATAATTTCACTGTCAACTTCGCGATTAGTCCTCAGCATAGCCCAAAGTACAGTCTAAGAAACAAAGAGGTCACTTTGAAAGTTCTTAAATCCCATAAAACTGCGTTCACATTTTTTCCCAGTGAAATATACCTACATTTGGAACAACCTCCCGCGTGCAATTAGGGCCAGTAAGAATATGCATCGATTCAAAAGAAGCTTAGAAACTTTCCTAACATTAAGGAACGTCATGTCTATTTTCGAATTCTGTCTGCCTGAAGACGATATCTTTGAAAACGGACCTAACAACATCTAAACATCCGATATGATCCAAAAACATCTGAGGGGAACCTGTGCAACATGGTGCAGCGCCACACACACTTCGTACTGATCAAAGCCATCAACTTCACCATTCGAGGATAGATCTTCTACATAGTTCTGCCCAAGACCTGCAGCTGAACAACAAAACTATAGCCAAAACATGGTGACATTATACGCAACCCCGTTAGCGTTAAGAAAACCATCCTGGTAGACTCTTTCTCCATACTTAATAATTACCAGTTGTGGATAGTGATCGACTACCACGCGATAGCTGTGCACGTTAAAACTGTTAAGAAAATATATATAACTTAACTTGTTCCCCTCATATGATTATATACAAAATATGTTCCTCTTCCTATCATAACGGACCACTTGACAATCTTTTGGTGTTGCTAAACATCTTTTTCATTCTGCATAACGGCCGTATATACTAAATCCACCACGTAATTCGGCTGGATTCAAATACTAGGAAAAGCTGTGAATCGATCTCATTTTCGCGTAATACGATAGCAGTTGTTTGTTAGAGATGTATTTTATTTACCAACACAAGGATATAAACTTTATCTTAAAGTTTGATCACAAAATATCAGACTCCATTATTTGTCATACTTCACATGATCATTCTACGTTCTCCTGTTTGTCACGCAATTTTGCTTCCCATTCTTGATTCCACGATAAATTCCAACGCGAGACAACATTCCATAACCTCCGGGCAATCAAAATCCCGTACTGGTTGGACAATTCGCGAGGTCTGTTAAATTCCATCGATTTTGAGGAAACAACCGAGTCCAGTCCAGAAGATCGTTCATTTCTCCGGAAAAATTGGGACCCTCCTATCTTCCTTCATCATCGCAAAATTTTCTACACATTTTTCCGGAACCGTCTACGTCAAACGATGGCGAAATTCTCCGACTGTTCATTTTCTCCATCCTGAAAAATCTTCTTTCTGACATGACCTTGAACATAAGGCTAATGTTAACTTTGTGGAGCGAAAATTTATGTAACCAATCAGCATTTTTATCGAACATTAAAAATTTTGGGAACTATTGTTTTAGAAGCAAGTGAGCCAAATGCTTCTTCGTGATCCGGAGTTTTCCTGTATTATTATGTCCGTTTTGTTACTCTATTCCCATAATTGGTGTATTGTACAGTTAACAATTATGTGTACGGTATAGGTTTCACGTTCAAATGCGTGTACTGATCACACTTATTTGAGCGTGTTTCTCACAGATGCGTTGAGAAATATACCATTATTATTAATAACATCCGAGCGAAGCTCATTCGATTTTCTATATTGTTCTGGGTTGCACAAATTTGAAAGGCAAATCAGTCTTCCAACGGAATCTAGATTTACAGGCGTAATCCTCTGATGTCCGTTTCCACCGATCCCCCTTGCAAAGATTAGCACTTTCGAATTACGCGCGCTACACATCTTTCTTCTGATGAGCGTTAACTTTGACGTACTACTAAAGCTCAGTATGGTTTACCCGTCGATGCTCGTTCTGGCGCAGATTGCCTCATTGGACCTTGGTTTGTGTACCTTAATTTTACTCGCGCCTTGCCGTTCCGCCAATACGCGGCCTATTGTATTGGTCATGTTCACTTGAATAGTTGGCCTCTGACTTCGTAAATTTGGTAGATTAGTCATTGGGGTTTGCTGCTACTGTCCTACTTTTAGTTTTCCAATACTTTCTAGTGGTTTACCACAGAATTAAAGAAGAACTGATCCGTGCAACCGTCCTTTTTTGGACCGAAATCGGTTCCTCAGTGGGCTCAAAGATTACAGACTCTCGCTGTATCACAGACGCCACTGTTATAGATCCAGCCTTTCGAGAGACGCCGCGAATAGGCTGCGCATGGATCAAAGAGGCACTAAGTGTTTGATACTGGCATTGGTGTTGTTTCAACTTCAAGGTAATCATGTAGACAATGGAACTATATCTTTTAGATATGATTCAAACTGTCTGTCAGCAAACGTGCAATTTATTGATAATTTGACATACTCATGTGCAGGCTCGTTCCAAAGTTTCTTTAGCTTGTGTAGTTTTGGTTAACTTTTTGGTCGTGACGGTTCCATGTTTATTTTCTTCGTGCGTCTACACTCAGCTTCAAATATATGACTATTCAAATACAATATTCGAGTTTGCCTGGCAGCTTGATTTTCCGGGAATTTGTTACTATTAACCGTTTTATCTACCCCAAGTTCTTGATGGTCTTCGAGAACGTTTTCATTTATAACCGTTCCTGCCAATGTCGAAAACGCCAGAAACTGCACTAAGCCTCGTGAACAACGACGGATGCACTGTTTCCAACTGCTTAACGACTCTATACTGTCCTTGTTTGAGATAGCAGTGCAGACGGATAGGTGTCAATATAAATGGATTGGCAATGCCCCCAGTTCCGTGGGGAACCAGCTAGCCTCACTGACGATCGAGACGGCAAATCTCAGTTTATCCCATGTATGTTAAAATTAACCTCATGTGTTTAACGAGTTTACGCTTTTGAGCGATAAATTAACCCCGTGTCAAGGAACAGGGCGACCAGCCGCGTCTATGTTGAGTCTGTTGACATGACATTAGGATTTTGCATGAAAGCGCAACTATGAAATATACTCTCATTGACCGCTCGTGGAAGGATGTTTTGCGAAAGGCGAAGAGCTGAAGCTGGCTTTTCGATAGGTTCCCCTGAGAACTTTTCAAAATTGGCACGGCGTAAGAATGACAAGTTGCTGAGCACCCTAGCGAAGCGGCTGTTGTTTTTCACATGCCTCTTCATGTCGTCTCGATTATCACTAATTTGCGAACTCGATGGCCGCAGGAATTTTTGCTTCATTTTTTGGTAATTTCTTTTCAGAAACTTTATATGCAGTATGACAATAGACCTGACCAAAGATACTCATCATAGTTAGTGCTTGCCCATTTTACTGTCTTCCTGAGCTGTATTGACATAAATGCGGACGTTGGATGGCATTTCGTCCTTCTCAGTCACGTAAACCACTGGAGATATGAATGCACTATGTGTGTGCATTTTCGTTATGACATTTAGCAGCTGAGTACTTTAACGGAATACACCGGGTAACTGTGTGGCATGGTGGATTGAACACAGTTCGCACCCGCTTCAAGTAGCTGCAGAACAATTTTCTCCCTTTTCCCTTCTGCTAACTAACAACAGCGATGGCACAACGTTGGAAGATGAACACCACCACAAGGCAACCGCCTAAGATTCACCCTTGCTTCCACAACTTTTAACTCTTCTTAAGGGGAAGCGCTGTTGCTATATTTCTGGGAACTAAGCTGTCCACCCAGCAGAAGATTACTATGAGGAACTGTCCGCCAATATTTGGAAGCCCAACGAACCATCTATTTAGGATGTGCTCCCCAACTGCGACCAAGCGTATTAAATCTCCAAGGACATGGGTCCTTCCTTAGAAGCTTGCCTTGCCCAACAGTTTTGTCTACTATCGATGCACTCATAATTGCAGCCCGATCACTGTGGTGTTGATAATATGGGTGGCGTTCAAACCTGCCGAACCGTTAATCCAGCACAAGGCCATCTTACATCTTTTCACTTGTTCAAAGTTAAGTGTTTTGTCATTACATCGACTAACAATTATCTTACATAAATGTATGTGACCAACAATTCCACAGACGAAATAAAACATAAGAACAAAGAACCACGTAAATGTACTAACTTTGCGAAGAACCCCAACTTCCAAAGGAAATTTTGGAATTTCCTTGTCAATTAGGTGACGCTGGTTTAACAAACAACCTATCCTTCGATGCCAATAAAGACCCTCGCCTTACTGGGTGTACCCAAAGTTAAGTTGAATGGTGCCATTGTTGTTTGTTCTCCTGACTAATGTTAGTGCTGTTCAGCAAACCACTGGCGACCGCCTACCTCACTTGGACCGCCTCTCTATAGCCAAGTAACCATGGCGATGTAATGTTTAGCCTTGTGCACTACAACCCGCCGTGAAAACTACTTAAATCTTCAGCGCTCACTTCATTACGCGGATGAACCCCCATTTATGATGCCGCTGAGTGAGGCAGCATAGAAAAGTAATCACAGGGTATCCGTTGAAGCTTACCAGGAGTAGGTCGAGAGCGCTCTACAGGGAGTCGGTTAAAACTATGTTCGGCGAAACGTCTAGAACAAAGAAATATAACGGGTGATGAACATGAGCTGATCGTAAACTCAGGCTCCCAGAATGTTAGTTCTCGTTTTGTTTCAGGATACACGGGTTCGGATACAGTATGAAGCGACGCGCTGCAAACGGAAAGTGACCACTGAGCGCGACTGCTTTTACTTTTGCAGGAGAAAGACTAATAGCTTGGAAAAGAAATTCCGGTGCATATTTGCTCATCATATCTAGGTCATGGTGTTGTAATTCACAATGACCTGAGTGAGTCTACTACTGAGACGGTAAAAGTCACCTCATCCAGCTACGGGCTGCATTCACCAGTAGATACGACTCGCAGTCGACGGGATCGGTCGGTATGTCCTTCAGATTGAAACCGTCTTGTGGAACCACTCAAAGGTTGCTGAACTGGCTGAGACCACCTTCCTCGAAAATTGCAGTGTGGAAGTTCGGGGCAAATATTCCTGCGCCCATCTAATACATTCATGGCTATATCGTGGATCCGCGCCATCTTCACCACTGTAAGCTGCATTCACTGGGACAATAATTTTTCAGCTATTACCTTTGAAAACGTTGCTCAACTAGTCTAACGCTTGTTTCACTTCTGAAGGTTGACGGTAGATTCCTTCGGCCCATCTGGCGGTTACCGTGCGGTCGTGCCTTAGGTTCTCCCGCGTTTAACTTCCTGGCGCCTTTAACTGTTGCGTTGGGGTTCGCTTGTGGACGGTGAGTAAAGTAATGAGTGAAAATCCCGCAGATAGCTTTGAGAAGATCTAAGCTGAATACGCGAGAGCGTTGGCCAAACACTTTGATAGTGTTTTCATTGGCCGTGCGAAACTTAGAATTGGCCGATCTGTCCAAGTCGTAGATTTCGGGTGAGATCACGCTGGCCCCAGCATCTGTGTCGATAAGACAGCGGACCTTCGACTTTTAATCTTTCAGAAAGAACAGGCGACCAGGCGGACGAGCTACGTCGATAGCCTTCAAAATTTGGCTGCCTTGTTTGCTGACTGGACGAAGGGTACGAGGCTGTCCGAATCGTCGAGCTTTCCTGTCAAATTGCTGGTGATACCAGCAGTGATCGGGATTAGCGTTCCGTGGCGGTTGATGCGATGCAGGCAACCCTGAGCGGCTATTATGTCATCGAGTGGTTTCAGTCAAGCATACCCGAGAACGCTTCGCCGTTAAAGCCTAAAGTTGCCGAGTTAGACTAGCTACTTGAGCAGTTAAAATGGCAATGGCGCCCTGACCACTGGAAACCAGTTGGGAAACGGTGGTGCTGCATGTTCCCCCAATCCGGTCGGCAATACCGGTCCAGGTTGACAAGGTTACCGACGGGCGTTGATTTTGTTGAGATTTGTTGCATCATTTAGAGATTGCTGTGCTTGTTCGATCATAGCTGAAGGGCGGCCCTATGTTTCATCAGATTTCTTCAAGAATAAACAGTATTGATCATTGTTATTCTTACATCAGATACTGTAACCGTTTCCCTTGCTCCCATTCAGTCAGCGCCGTGTACATTTTTAAATATTAAAATAAGACATTCTTCTTTCACATTCTTTCTTGAGTAGCTTATGATTCTTATCATTTCTCGATATATGAACAGTGATTTTGCTCCAACCCAACCAATTACCATTTGTTTGAGTGAACTCAATCCCGTTTTATTCTCCCTCATTACAGAGCGGTGCCTAGTTGTCATATTTGTTGTACGAGCACACTAGTTATTCAACTTCTGAGGATTTTCCACATTCGAGGTGAGATTTGATTTTCCCGTATACTGATTCAATTATTACGTTAATGAGTCCAGCTTTCACGAGCATTTTCTCATTGACCATTTCGAAGATAGATTATCCTTTCCACCGGTGGATATTGAGAAAGGCATTCTTGGATCAACAGATTACGCGTAACTCGTTGTGAACTTGAATCATTAGTGAACGATTCAATAACGGGTTTGCATTAAGGATGTTTTGCATATCCTCAGGCAAATATTGAAGCCACATCTCTCCGAATAAAGCTTGTTCTACTTATGTAGTGCCTGCTAACCTTTGCATGTAGCGAAGGAGCAGTGATGAGTTACGGTCACCGAGCTCAGTCACACTCAGAAGCTGATAAATGCGCTGTCAGTCTGATAAACCAACACGCTGAATGCCGGCTACTTTCAGTTGCTTGTAAGGTTTCGTGAAATCCGGAAACTTCAAACTATGGTCCACCTCGTCAATGACGTGAGGTGGCAGCGTCGCAACTACATCGTGGAAACGGGTTGGCTGTGAATTAATTTATCTTGGCGCGAATGTGGCTCCTAACTGAACAAGCCACGATTTAGGATTGTTTCCTCGAAGGGGTGCGAACGGTACGGATTATGCAGTGACCGAAGCATATGGAAGAACGTAAAGTTGAGCATTCATTATGGCAGAATGGATAATGAATTGACTTAAAAATGAATATATAGGAAATATATAAAGATAGCAACCCGGTTATACAAGTGCTTGTTGAAAAAAATTATTGGAGCAGGCTCATCAATTTATAGTGAACAAAAGGAAAGCTGGAAGAAAACTAGTTATTATTCAAGCTCACCAATTTAATGCGCGGCGCAATATGCCGTCTTTCAAGGTGCGAGTTAACCAGAAGCAAAATTTAAAATGGCTGTTAAGGGTTGAGATGAATTATTTATTACACGAAACACGAAAGTTCTCTTATAACGCCGGAAATAGCACCCACAAGTAAATTAAATAGAGGAGTAGGAAACCGGCCATCGACGAGCGGTTAAACCAGAAGAGTGTGACCCACATGCGTGTTTGGTTTCGCTCAACGGTCACTTGGCATGCAGATAAACCTCCATACAGCATGAATCCTGTGAACTTTCTTGGTGGCCTAGGTAAAATATGCAACCATGGGTATTGGAACTGTTTCACACTTCATACCACAGGCATGTCAGTGAAATCTCCAGGTCGCCGCTTTAGTACTTACATCATATATGAGAATTTCAGTCTTCATGGGGTTTCCGGTGTACACTCCAACAACGTTAAAAGTATGCTCAGGGCGACTGCAAGATTAACTGTTCTGTGAGTAGCTTACACTGTTGACAGTAATGAATGGACGTTCACGCCATCCTATGAGCACAATCAGCGGGAAGTTCCGCGTAACACGGTCGAATCAGGATTGGTACACTAGCGAGTTGCGATTAGCTGAACGCTGCCACCGAGGCACGGCCACTGCTTGATGTCACGGAGCTGCCAACTCGAGATTCTGCAATCTGACCACGAAAGACCCCATGATGGTTGGTGGAGGAGACTGATCGATATGTGTGGTTCTGCCGACTGGATGGATGTGCTGGACCGTATAGTTTAGTTGTAACCGGAGTCGAATGACGTACTCATTCGTGAGCTGGTAAAACTGTCGACGAGGATTGCTCCTGATTGATATGCGCGCCGGTTGCTGACAAGCCATGAGGCTTCCTCAATCAAGGTGAGTTTTCGTTTGTGCGCTCGTCTCTTTTAGGACGTGTTCATTCATGCAATAACACAACACCTATGTGTACACAGAAATAATTGTGTATACGGTATCTTTGAAAATGTTTACACAAACAGGCTGGTTACGTCTTAGTGAACACATTTAATGTATTTTAGATGCTCTCGATAGAGCAATGCGGTTTTAAAAAATGTGATATGTTTTAAATTTATGTCTATGTGTTCAATAGTAATTAACGTGTACTGCATTAATGCTCAGTACAGCTGAAAATGTGTGGAAGTCGAAGAACACACATGAATTGAATGCAGTTGCTGTCTAAATAGACTGTCAGTCGTTGGAAACGGTGAGTGAGCATTGACTCGCGTACACATGGCAAGCCACTTTCAAGCATAGTCAATATTCAATAAACAAGACAATACGCAAGTTGTTAATGATAGAGTGGGACGTGTTACACATGTTAACACCGTACCGTAGGTAGCAACAACCACCTGATAAAAGACCGTTTTCCACCGGTAATATTATGAGGGAAACAGGCTGGACATATAATCCAGATGTAGAACTAACCATTAAACCTGGCGGCATAGCTCTAATTAGGAATTACTACGATATTTCGTGTACAATGCAGTGGTAAGTAGGAATACGTGATAGTAATAAGAAATGTACTTAGCCCAAACCCAGAGCTGGCTTCTACGCAGTAGTAATAACACGGCACGTCAGCCAACAGAATCGTAATATATTCAGTATCTGTACAACGTAATTATTCACACAGTAAAACAATAATAGCATACAGTGTTCCGTTGTGATTTACACTCATCACATCCGTCACAGTTCAAATGAACATTCGGGTAGTAGTGATGACGTTGTTTCTTCTTCACACGTTCAGAAATTCTTGTCCGCGCAGTCCCAATCGCAGGTACTCCTCTCGTAACTGAATTCGAATCCAAAACAGACCCAGAAACGGGGTTTTCAAATTCGGAAGATCCGACAGACAACGATGGAGACACCTTTAGAATATTCATGCAATTGAAACCGATAACAGACAGGTAGGAATTCATAACAATAAATGAATAAGTACAAGTAATAGACTGCACATCTCTGAGTAGAAGTTTACATTCGCCAAGAACAGGTAAAACGGGTTCAGTAATGGTGTTAACAGACATATTAGCAGGTTTCAGGATAACAGAAGGTTCCAGGCGCTTCAAGCAAGCGACAGAAATAAAAGACTCAGCGCTACCAGTGTCAGCAATGAAGAAATGTTTGGGACAACCGTTAACAACAGAAGATTGTACTATGTGATGCATAGACCCAGGCGAATTAGTAGAAGTCACAGTAAAAGCAATAGAATGCAAATCAGGTACAACAGTTTGTTCATCTAAAGAAGTTTGGTCAAAACACGTTTTCGATCAATAGACAGCTTGAATGTGACCGTTCTCGCTACATTCGTAGCATTTGGAGTTGCGAAATAGACAAGTAGGTCGAGAAAGTTCATGACCTCATGACTTACAGTTACCAAAAGGTTGGACAGAATTTGGAGTAAAATGATGTGGCTCGACTGCCGTACTTCCCTGACGGTGTAGCTTTTCGAACTGCTGCTGCTGTTGGTTTGCCTGCTTCTCAACACCATCGGGGGTATGTTCCTCATTTACAGCGCCTTGTACATCCTGCAATTGTTCACATACAGCTCTGGCTGATTGAGAAGAAGTCTCCTCCGGTAGTAACAACTTCTGTTGAAGACTTGGGGAATCACTTTCCGCCATCAACCGATCTCTTAGCTGATTATGATGTTGACCATCGGAATGAGGCTCTGCCGGTTGAGTTTGAGAAATGGACGCATGAATTTCTTGAGGTTCTTCTCTGATTAAGGTATAAAACGTCGCCCTTTCTGCAGCTTCGAAGTAGATGGGCTGAACGTGCCTCAGTAGCAGATGTTTCACGGAATCGTACGGAAGTGGAACAGGCGAATCGGGAAACGCCAGGATTTTAAGCAATGCATGTGCATCTTTGCCAATGTCTATCAGGAAATGTGGCGTTTTCTTCTGCTCTGTCATACCATTACGAGTAATACACCAAATTTCAAAGCTTTCCAGCTAATCCTCCATTTCCCGAGAACTCGAGTGGACGCTCAGAGTTTCCATATTGCAAGAATTCATCGTATGAAATAAACTGACCGCGACGCCAACTGTGGTAGTTAGGAATACGCAATAGTAATAAGAAATGTACTTAGCTCAAACCCAGAGCTGGCTTCTACGCAGTAGTAATAACACGGCACGTCAGCCAACGGAATCGTAATGTATTCAGTATCTGTACAACGTAATTATTCATACAGTAAAACAACAATTGCATATAGTGTTCCGTTATGATTTGCAATCATCACAGGGAAACAGGCTGGACATATAATCCAGATGTAGAACTAACCACTAAACGTAGCGACATAGCTTTCATTAGGAATTACTATGATATTTCGTGTACAATGCAGTGCAAACGCAACGTCGTCGAAAATTACAAATTCAATTACATCCACAAAACCGCGCGAAATTGAGTGTTTCTACAAAATGGGAATATGTATTCCACCACGAAAATCCCGATGGAAGCATTTTCAGAACGCACAACCGATTAGGAAAGCCGACACAATGCTTTCGTTATAACAAGTGGCGACACATTTTTCTCAACAGAAGTGCAAATATGGACAATATTTAGCTATAGCTGTTATTTTCACGACAACACAACCACAATACTTGATAAAGTCTATATACTTATCCTGTAGTATACACTTTAATATTTCATGAAAATTTTGAAAAATTGCTTTTCGCACCTAAGTAACCGCTTCCAACTCGTTCCGGCCTTGAACCACAATACCGGCGAACTACACATTGCCGTTATATGTGTCGTGATCCTCCCAACTGGGAGTGTTTTTAAATGTCATTCTTCCTGCAGGTCACCTCGTCTTTATTTTGGCGTACATCCTAATCTCATGGGAAAGTTAACAACAGCGGTACCACGAATGTTAGGTCATGGCGAATATAACTGATAAAACACGGCCTACTTGTTCAGATTCCGTGCATTTACCTACGTTGAAGTAGGTATGCCGGCGTTCCTCATGTTTGTATTTCTATAAAAGGGCTAGTATTTATGTTTCAACAACAGTTCGGTTGTGGAAATTATAATCACGGCTTCCTGCTTAGTTACGTCTAAATTTAAATGAAAGCATGTTTCCATGTTTACGACATCGATTTCCATTATATTTTACCTTCAGTTCTCCGAAATTACGTAGAATGCAACTCTACATTATTTTTTCACAAATACCTATGCCACTGAACTACCGCAAATTCTTTGCTTACATCTTCGGGAGATTTAAACAAAAGATCTTCGGAAAACAGAATTCTGAGATTTTAGTAGCTGCAACATGTTATGAAATCTCAGCAACTTCAATAGCTACGAAATATTTTTTAGCCAAAAGATAGAGATATTCACGGTCTACCGATTACACGCAGCCATGAATGCTAGCCGTAGAACGTGAGTTCCCGAGCTGTCGTGTTCGGAAAAATCATTTTCCTGTAATAAATCGCTTTACTGGCTTGGTAGCTGATACAAAAAGTGAAATCGTCGAAATCTGCGTCATAGCCTCATATCTGTTTGTTTTAACTGACCATTAATTAAAAACCAGTTTCTAGCAGTTAATTTTCGAACGCTGATACGGCTGGTGTTGTTGTGGTCGATTGCGTGCGTGAATGTTATCACAAGAATGCCGGGGCTATTTTTAATGTACTTTTTCATTTTTGTCGTTTGTTTTTTCACTTCCAGTTGTTTATTTTTTGATTCGTAGGAAGTGGATTATATTGCTGTTTTCGAAGCGATGTTTGAGGATCGCGAATTTTGCACCTCCCCACACTTTCGTGTGTCTTCAGGGGTACATGGACGAGGTGGGCCTTATTTATGTTCGTGGAACGAGCCGTTGGTCGAAAACTGCCTTGAAGTACGATAAGGTAAGATGACGTGGTTTCCTGAAATTCGCGCAGATTCATTGTGGTTGTACGAAGTACAAAAGGCATAGGAGTGTATGCATGGGTGTGCGACGTGTTTAGTGGGTTAACTGTTGTTAGGTTTAACGAACCGGTTCTCGCGACACATGTTGCAGATCACGATTTCATGTTGTCCGGCGAGATGCGTGTCTGGTTGCGAGCTTTCCCGAGTTAAAGCACAACCACCCACTCAATCGTCCGCTACATGAGTCCCATCCTGAGAATCATGAACTCGCCGTCGGCGAATTGAACGAGTGCAGGAGTCTGTTCCAGTACAATACACCAACTGCCGACATTGGGCAGTATGTAGCGGATGTTTACGGGAAGTTTATTACAACCGCCGACGTTGGAAGCATCCGCCGCAAATTGAAACCTGCAAGGTCAATTGAGTTTGTTACGTAGGATTGACCACTGTATGTTAGAGAACCTTGATGAGGTGCTGTCGTTGATTAGTGCAATAGGTGTGGTGCGCATTCTGAGGGATGAAGGCAACGAATATACGTATATCTGCTTCGCTCAGCGAATGCAGATTGAACTATTCCAACGTTTTCTACATGTTGTGAATGTGGATGCAAATCACGGAACAAACAGGCACAAGTGTGTCATTGAATATTTCGTCATACTTTCGAAGTTGGAAGTTATATCAGTTTCTAGTGACAGATGGTATGGGACACGGCCGACCCGTGATGTACGAGTAGGTTCGTAGTGAGAAGTATGCTTCACTACGCAGACTTTTCGACATTTTTCGGGAAATTATGGGCCAGCAGATTGTGGTGAAAACATTTATCGTGGATAAGATGGCTGCGCAGATGAGGAGAGCACATGTGGTGTTCGGTTGTGACATCCTGCTGTGTTACTTTCATGTACGCGATGTCGTACGTAAGCATGTAAGTTGGTAAAATTCGTCTGTCGTATTTGTCGTGAAACAAACTCTTCTCGCAGTCGTTTTCTCTACCACCGAATGACAACGGCCAAAAATGAGGAAGAGTAAGCTGCACTGTTACACCGTTGGCCGTAGGTTGAAACGTGCTCCGTACATCATTGGCTGTACATCAAGCCGAACTGGGCCATCCGTGCTCAAGGCGATGTTGTCCATTTCGGCAATCGAACGAATAATAGGCTGGAGAACGCGGACGGACGGTTGGAGAGGAGAACGCAACCAAGAGACTTCCTAACCGTCACCATTCATAAAATATGGAACCACAGTGAGTGGCCGCTACGGGAGTATGAAATACAAACGACCTATATGTGCTAACGTCGTGAGGTTGTGGAGGTTGACTGGTACACGCACATGTGAATGCACTTTCTACCGTACAACGTGGCTTCCGTACATTCACATTTTGTCGGTGTTTCGTATACATCTCCATCCCTACGGTAAGGTGTTTTGTAGTGTTCATTTTCCTTTACAAAGGTGAGGTCCCCATTCATGAGCGGTGGCTCGCAGAGTAAAACTTGCCAATTCGGCGGTTGGTAGGCAGGCTGCTTCGGCCGCTTGCTGCAGCCAATTTCAATCGCCACTATAAAGCGCTTAATCATGTATTCGAAAAACTGTATGATTGCAACAGCCGCACGGCGGTGGCTTGCTTGAACACCATCATTGTTTTAGCCAGTAAGATAGTGGAGCGTGCTAATACTGGCTTACCTTTATACAACTTCCCGATGGGTCCAACCACAGGCGGTATGCAACCAAGGTGAGTGAGAGAGCCCACAACAGGACTGCCATGTGGACACTGCGGAGACCCGGTACAGATGGACGGTTATTGCTGTGATACCGATCAGCTGATTTTTCACTTCAAATGTATCCAAGTGGCAGACATAAACGAGTGTCCATTCCGAAGCAATCAGCTTCAACCCCAGTCGCCTGGTAAGTGCACGTTTCGAAACCTTATTTTTATCAGTTCCTTCCACTTCAACCATTGTTCGCACTTCCTCAGTGATAATGGAGTGCACACACCACCCACAACAAATGTTGACTTAGACCGGTCCGCTGACAGTGTGACGCTCTTACACGGGCCGAGGAAAATGCGAATCAACATCACTTGGAGCGACTATCCTGCTGATATAATTGCAGAAAGTAAGTCTTTTCATATATGCGTTCACAAATTTCTTGCAGATATCACTTGCGATGAACGACATGACGATGAAGACTTCATGTGATACACGGTTTCAATCATCCGGGAGAACACCGATAACATATTAAAACCGAAGGGTACATTCTGTGCTGAGAAAAAGTGGAGGTAGTATGTACATTTATCCACAATTATCAGATACATAATTCAAGATACAATCCTCATGTTTCTGTCCCTAGTGACTTCACTCGTCCACCTATATGTTTTAGCATAGGGAACGGTTTGGCATAACTCGTAAGGTTGCGCGAAAGGGCGGAGCAGTTATAGGTGTGTAAGCATTGATTAGAGTTCGGCATAACTCCTGAGATAGGATAGATGGACGTAGCAGTTTTAAATGTCTAATCATTGAGTACAGTTCGGCATAACTCGTAAGGTAGGACAGATGGACGGAGCAGTTTTAAATGTCCAATCATTGAGTACAGTTCGGCATAACTCGCGTAGGTCCTCCGAGTTTCCCTTAATCTTATGCTTTGCCAACAAATGGGAACGGTCGTCGAGGAGACGACGTATTCTGCGCGGACGAGGTGGCCGATAAGATGGAGTGCACAGTTTGCGAGGCACAAATAAGTCGTCCGCTTTCTCAATCGCGCTTTGAACTGCACAGTAGTTCTGGTCCGCGGAGCCGTAATCAAGAGGTAGTGAACTTAGGTAGCTCCTTAGGCCGTTAAAATCAGCATGATGAAAGTTTCGGACTGTGGACCTTTTCACTGGTTGTTGTGCCCAATAACAGATAACATCAAAGATGAGCACAGAGTGGTCACTGTGTCCAAGTGGTGGCTTGATGATCACTCTGTCTACCAGGTGGTTCTCATTAGTAATGACTAAGTCGAGCAAGGAGGGATTCTGACCAGAACGATGCCGCGTTGGGGCGTTGACAGGTTGTGTTCACGCTCTCCGTCGTATCAGCGTCAACAAAGAGGTCGATAATCCGCTTCCACATTCCTGATGGGAGACTGATGCCCAGTTTATTTTCGGTGCATTAAAGTCGCCCATTATAAGTAGATCAGTAAAGTTTTGTTGGCCTAAGAAGTTGTCTAGGTTTACAAGAAGAGTGTCGTCATCAGAGACGTCAGATGGGGAAGAACGATAAATAACCCCCACTAAGAGTGAGTCTCGGCCACGCAAAGCTAATCGAAGCCACAGAGCATCACATTTATCAGAGGAATGAGATCCCCCAATGACCGTGGGTGTTGGGAGACAATGCTGAGGGAAAATTTCAGAACCCCTCATTCTCCCTAGGGCAGAGTCAGCTCGATAAACTGAATGCCCAGGGACACTCAGTTCACTGCCACTGATGCCACCTGTAAGCCAAGTCTCCGTGAAAGCAAATAAGTGGGGTCGTCTGTCATGAGTTAACTGTCTGATTTCCGGTAACGTATTAAACAAACTCAGACAGTTCGTATACATGCACTTAAGAGCCACTTCCCCACTTGACTTTTCGAGCAAAGAAAGAGGAGTGTGTAGGGAAGAGTTTGGGAAAGAAGGCCTAAAATTGAGAGGGGTGGTGGTTTCGGGCTCGGCATGTACTGCCGAGTAGTTCTGATGGCCCTCTTTTGAGGCTGTGGCCGTGTCGCCACTGCTTGCGCGTACGTCAGCGTCTCTACTGGACGCTTGACCAACACTTTCGGTGTCGCAACTTGCGACTCTTTACACCTGCTAAATTCCGTTTTTTCGGGGGGTGTTTGAGAGTTCTCACCCACGAAAAATTTGACCTCTTTGTCTGCCGGATGCAGGGTTTGAAGTGGGGCAGTGTGCATGTTTTTACGAAACCACTGATAGAAGTGGTTCGTTGAGTGTGCCAGTGAAATGCTTTCTGATTCACAGGCGGCGTCCCCAACAGGCCCCTACCGTTTCGAATTCTTGGAAGAAAGAATTTTCTATGGTACCTCTTGATGGCTTTTGATGTGAGTAACTAGAAGAAAGGCATTTGTGCGGTATCTTGAACAACTTTGCCCTTGCTTGGGGCGTCGGCCGTTGTGATAACGACTACGGAAACAACGTTCTCGCTTTCCACCACTGGCGTATATGCCTTAGTGGGTGCTGCCTGAGCAGAAACCATGATCTTAGCCTCCAGTCGTAATTTCCGATCAGCCATGATTCGTGACTTAGTTTTAAACTGCTGCCCCCGTTCCGTCCTCTCTTGCCGATGGCGGTCGAAGGGAACGCCTTTCAGGTGGACGTTGGTGGATTTCATATCCTCTGATTTTTTCCACCACTGTCTCGGGACCCAGCATAGCTGTCAAGGTCACCAAAAGGTCGAGTGACTTTTTGGTGGTTTTGGCGCGTAGCCTGCTCGCAAATACGAGACTTGTAACGTCCTGGGAGAATGAAGAAGCTAAGACCGACTTAGCTTGGATTGTCGAAATTGTAGTAACGTTTTCCTGCTTAATCACGTCGAAGTTTAAATAAAAGCATGTGGTTCCACGTTTATGACGTCGATTTTCATTATATTTCACCCTTATATTTCCGAAATAACGTAAAATGCGACTCTGCGTTACTTTTCCATTGATCCCTATGCCATTAAACAACCGCATATTTCTTGTTTACGTATCCGGAAGATTGAAATAAAGAAATCCTTAGGGAAGAGATTTTCAAGATTTTAGATTCTGCAACGTATCACAAATTTTCAACAACTTTAATAGCTACAACTTATTTTTTACCTAAAAGATAACGGTGATATTCACGTTCTGCCGATTACACACAGCGTACCCGTGAGCATGCTGTCTGTTTTGCAGCCGCTGATCGTATCAAAGATTTGATAATAGGCGAACCGCACGGCATTAGCCCTCGAATACTGTCTGTGCGCCTGCGACTCGGTCGAGGTAAGTGTGCTACAGTTGTTAGTGTTTGTGGTCCAACTATGTGCCATACTGATGTAACAAATAACCAGTCCTACGGCCAACTGTCCATCACACCCCGGCCGGTGCCGGTGACTGACCGATTGTTTCTTTCGAGTGAATTGGACGCCCAGTAGCTTGGCCGGGATTCCTAGGACCCTACGGCACTGGTTTAGTCAATGAGAACGGTGATCGTCTGCTCCATCCGTGTGCTACTCACGAGCTGGCTACTACGAACACCCGATTCCAGCTGGGTGCGAGCGACCGTCCACTAAGCAGCCATCACCATTTGCTTGATTGTATGACAGTGCGACATTTGTGATGCGCGTATCACGCGAGTGATGCATGGCGTTGAATGTAGCACCGATTATAGACTGGTCAGGACTAAGTTATTTTTCCATGTATGCAAGTCTGTTCATTGTAGATCTTCAGAACAACGGCAGAAGTTGGATAACAAGCGATCGGAAAACTGCGAGACGAAAACTGCATCTCAACGTGAAGTTGCCGCTGGTCTGCACGACGCTCCCGTATCCACTACCCCTGAGGGTTTGTGGCAGTTCATCAAGGAATGGATCACGACGGCAACCATCAAGACGATCGATGTCAAACTCCAGAAACGTCCGGACTGGTTAGACGACAGCAGTACGGTTATCGTCGAACCGTTGCAATGAAAGAAAACCGCGTTTGCTGCCTCCGGAGTGGATCCGGGCAATGAAGCGAAGAAGGCGATATTCCGAAGTATCCGCGGTCAACCAGCCGAACGTGTTCACGGAATCAAGGACAACTGATGGATGAGGCAAGGCAAGCGGATGCAGGGCTTCGCAGAACGTCGACAGCATGAGGAGTTCCACGATTCGCTCAAAGCGACCTTCGGATAACCGATCCAGTCTACTGAAGCACTGGTAGACGTGGACACCGGCTGCTCGTGCACCCAATCAGAGAACATCATGTGGGTCTGACGCGAACACTTTGGTAGCTTACTAAACCATCCCGTAAAGGGCCAGCCGCAACGGGCCACCAAGCCTTCACTTGCTCTCGCCCCTGATTTACCAGAGTCACTGAAAGCGATTGGTCAACTTCGTAACGGTGAGGCTGCAGGTGAAGATATACTGCCAGGTGAAATCCTTAAGAATGGCATGCCAGCGATGGAACGTGCACTGTTCTAACTGGTTCGCTCCATCTGGGAGCAGGAGTTGATGCCACAAGATTTCAAGGATGCTGTGATGGTACCTTTGTTTGAAGGTGAGGGTAACAAACAGTGCCCCGACAGTCATCGGGGCGTCGGTCTGCTGAGCTGCGCAGACAAGGTGCTTGCCAAAATTCCTCTGACCGGCTGAATACGGATGTCTTGGAGGCCGACGTTCCTGAGGAGCAATGTGAATTCCGGGCGAGTCGGAGGACGATCGGCCTGGTGTTCGCTGCTCGACAGTTTCAGGAAAGTTGCTGGAAACGGAACCATTCCCTGTATGCCCTCTTCGTGGACTCCACCAAGGCGTTCGATTCCGTGAGCCGCGAGGCGTTGTAGACAGTGCTTGGTAAGTTTGGATGTCCAGGTAAGTTCGTCAGTCTAATAAGTATGTTGCATGTGGGGATTGGGGCGAAGGCGAAATCGGGTGGACCTACCTCTGATGATTTTGACATTGTCACTGGCGTGAAGCAGGGTTGTGTTTTGGCTTCATCCTTACTCAGCTTATATTTGACTGCCATGTTAATAGTTGCTTTTCAGGATTCTGGGGAGAACGGTGTTAAGGTAGAGTACCAGACGGATGGGCGCCTGTTGTACATCCGACGTTTTGGAGCACCAGCCCGGCTGCATACCTCAATGATGCGCATACTTCTGTTCGCAAATGACAGTGCGCTGCTTGAACATAGTGAGGACGAACTACAGCGACTGGCCAAGCCCTTCGCAACCGCGGCATCCAGGTTTGGACTGGATATCAACAAAGGTATGGCAACTTTCTTCCAGCCTTCTCCTGGCGGAGGTGTTGTCTGTGCACCTTCACCCCAGATACGTGTTAATGGAGATGTTGTCAACAGCTACACATGTTTCTGCTAGTTGGGCAGCAATCTGTCCACCGATCTGAGATCAGGTAAGCGAAGTCCTGGTGATGAAAATCGGAGGCACCAGGATGCTGTGCAGGTAAGTCTTTCAGGCTATAAAACTAATTTTAGATGTTGAGAAGAATTAGCTTTAAACAGGACGACCTACAGGAGTACGATTGAGACGGGCGTCCGCGAGTTCAACAAGCAGTTATCGCGCGGCCGAGAACGAAGACGCGGGGTACTCAAGGGAGCCAACGATGCCACAGGTCGTGGTGACATGACTATATGGCGTTGCGATGTGTGTGACTGCGAATTCGCCGGCCGCTTTCTCTTAGTAAGTCAACATCGCACTCAGAGCGCACCGTCGATGGAGAGGTGACGAGTATGTTAGGCTCAGGTAGGTCATATCAACATATCTATTTAATTTTGTTGATGAATGCATCGACCAAGGCCATGGTCGTTTGACGAATAATCCGCCCCTTTTTCCAGAAAATTAGGTGTCTGCAATCTTTTACCCATTCTTTTATTGAGTTTTGATGATGTATTGAACGACGAATAGTCTGCCTGATCAACTTAGAGTTTTCCTTTTCTTTTTTATCCCCTCTGGAATGCACTAGCATGCACTCATATACCGAAATGCTTATTGTATTACATTTTACATATCTTTCTTCTTAGTATAGATCTTGTCATTGCAGTCTCTGTCGATTTATTTTCCGAGAGATAAGGATATTTTTTTCCTGCTAGCCATTCAACTGGCCAACCAGCATTGGCCGGCTGTACACAAAGGCCCTACTCGCACACCTACTGATCTTATTTATTCGGGTTTACACCGGATACGTGGTGTGTTAGTGCAACCGCAAGTGGTTCAACACAAGCTGCTTAGGGTAGTGGTTCAAAGCGCAGGCGTCCTTTGGCTTGGGTCACTGTGACACGCAAATCCGTTTCGAGTGCCGCCAACCATGATATTAAGCTGTGCTCTAAGCAAGCAACATCCGTTTTGACTGCTTGTCGGGTTTCACCTTAAACAGCCAGTTGTTTTAGCAGGTGAGCTCAGTTTCAGTGGTAGGGTGTAGACACATGGCACATGAGTTGTGAGGCTCAGATTCGGGAGTTGAAAGCGAGCGTAGTCGTATTTACGAGAAGTACAATTCCCGCAAAAGTAGTGAATATCTGTCAGCTTACTGAAAGTGTTGGGAAAAGAATGTAACACGACCTCGTATCTGTGCTCGGCAACCGTCTCATTTGAGTAGCCTTGTAGTAGTTGTGAGTAAGCAGGTGCAGTAAAGTTGGTTACCTCGATCGCTTCAATCGTTGCTGAATGTTTTGCCCATTTCCTTTGTAGCAATCAACGTGTATGACATCGTGACTAAGCGCTTTCCGGCATCTACCTGCAATCTTTGTTAGTTTCCTATTTTCATATGATTGTTATGCGTCTCCATCCAGCCACTTGAAACAGACATGACTTGCTACTCCGTTGTGTTCACGCTTTTAGTTAGCCATTTATGGTCGTCATCACGTAAGCATAGACGCGCATGGTTCCTCTATGAACTTCTCGTGTTATGAATCGCCCATCACCGCTCTGTCAAACGGTTGCATCCGGGGTCACGACGTGGTTCAGTATCGGATATGTAACGTCAGCATGCCCATGCTTGAGGATCTAGGACTGTTACTCAAATAGTTGTCTCAGATAGGGAATGATGGACAAATAAAACAGTCGAAAGAAGTCGTGCACTTTACAAAATAGTCATGAAACATTCCAGCAGCCGGAGCGATGTTCAGCAACAACCAAGTGACCAGTTCAGAAAGACTCTTTTGGACACTTGTTAGTCACTGCTGTCCGCCAGCTGCTAGTGATGTTCATTGAGCGCTGAGAAGGGATACGTATCTGCTGAATCTTATGATCCAGTCGGGCTTATTCACAATCTGTCAACCGCCAGCAACTAATCCACAGTAAAACCAAGTCCGGCAACAAAGATCCACCCGGTGGACCAGCGGTGGAGCGTTAGCAACATACTCCAAGCGACCTTCGAGACCAAACGGCGTGTGTCGAATCTATACCGGTCGTGGTGTCACTCGCTAACTTAGTTCGCAAGGTTTCGCTAGGCCGACTGACCAACTCGCCGAAAGAGAGCAAATCGTGTGATATGAATAACTCGCGCTGACCAACTCAGACAACTAACGATCAGTGCGATCTCACGAAGTTGCATTGCTTGTTATCCCCGTTACGACTAATCTAAAAGCTCTCAACGAAAGACTGTTAACATTATAGACATCATAATTTTATTCGTCACTAGATGATTGCAACATATTCACAGTTGTTCTTCAACGTTCCGTGTTCGTTCTGAAAATGCACCAAAAAGCTAGCATTGGTATAAACGTCGATGACGCGCGGTTTTTATCCCAGAGCCCCGTTAGCTTGATGTATTCACCAGTTTCATCGTCGCGCCACGATGGGGAGTGGTTGAACTTATGTGGAGAGCCTGTGAAAAAAAAGGAAAATAGCGGGTTTATGGGAGTCACCTCACGTGTTATCCGTCATGCCAAGCGTTGAGCGGGTGGACCTCTCGAAGTGACGCTGGGAACGTGCGCAGAACAAATCCTCCACAACAATGGGGGCGCATAGGCATTCACAGTGCTATCACTGCCGGCAGTGCTCATGCCGAATCCAGTTTTGAATGCTGTGACCTTTGGACGGAGATGCTACCTTCCAAATCCACCGCAAACATCCGTAGACAACGTCGTGTCGTCGCTTTCCTGGTTGTAGGCTTGCAGCGTCATCTGAAGTGGTCTGGCGCTGGATTCTGGCTGTGGGTCTTCAAGAATTGTTGTGGCTCCGCCGGGCCGCATCGACAGTGATGAACGGGGTAACAAGATTTCGCCGACGGATATTGCAGGAATTGGGGTTGATGCGTTCGCTGGTCGACTGATGCTGAAGAAAGATCGGCTGTATTGTCTGCCACACTGGTGAATGCGGTTTGGCCGGGGGTTATAGAATTGTCCAGAGCGATTATGAATGCCGGCGTTTCTCCATCTACAGGGAAGTGAGACGGCAATGGATTACTTGGACATGTCCGATGGACTCGCCTCATGTCCAGTACAAATTTGTTGAACGTTTCGTGGGAGATTTCTCGGGACGCCAGTAATCCGAGTTCGTTGAACGCCGACCGTCCTGGAGATCCCACGTAGAGTCCGCGCTTTGCTTCGTATTTGGAAGCCGAGGTATGAATGATCGTGTTGTATTCGCAATTTAACATGAACACAAAATCATTTTTCTCTCATTGTCTACTCCATAGTATGTAAAGGAATGCTTAGACAATATGTTATTTACTTAGGCGTGTTCGACTGTCTTATTTAACTTTTGTCTGTTGCTTCTACACAACATACACTTGAATGTGTGTCTGTCATTTAAGACTGTGGAGTTGTCATCTGCTTGCTTACAACGAACAATGCTTTCTGAGGTTTAATTTGCTTAATATCACCACCCTGATGAGAAATGAATTATTTGTTTGTAAGCTTTCTGCCTGTTGTAAATAGCTTTCTGGAGGTTCCAGCAGTCTGTTTTGTCAAACTGGTTCAGTTTACAAATAAGACTTGAACTTGAAGTGTGATTTTCGTAGGTTGTTCTTCTTTAATTTTTGTGCGTAATCACAATAGGGACAGGCCAGAGTCAAGAAAACATCAAACGGTACTTTTCAATTTTCATTGAAAAAACGAGAGTTATAAATTATGGCCTACACTAGATCCAACGACAGTGATTATCGTCTAAAACAACAGTCAAACAATAGCGCACAAGACCTCCTGGAGTGCAGAGGACGAGTGGTCGCTTTGTTCTTTGGAAAGCGGTCTCGTTCGTTTCAAGAAAACGATCGATTAGTGTCAGTCGATAATAACACAGAAATCAGCTAGTATCCTCAGAAATGCTATATTTTTCTTCTGTCGTTACGTCAGAATTCACTGTGATATTTCATCCGATAACTCAGTCTACTCATTCAGTTGGAAGTGAGACCATTTTCTGCTGACCAGAAATTTTTCACCTCGCAAACTCCATGCTATTTTGTGGGCGTGAAGTTGTGAGCCATTTTCATCCGCTATGTCAATCTATTTGTTTTTATCTTCCCTTTTTGTTGCATATGGTGTAAAACTTGTTCACCATAAACTCCAATACAGTGCTTCTCGCAGGGTCGGCCCCACGTTTAACGAACAGCTTTGTGGGCAGTTTATATACGGCTACGCAGGGCACACTTCCTGCGGCTTCCCTCTACTTTTTGTTTTTGCAGTAATAAAGTGCCAAGAGCGTTAAACGTCTTGCTTCGGAATTAATGGAAAATTTCACAGAGGCTAGCAAACGGACGGATCACACTACTGGACCCAAAAGTTTAAGCCTACTATAGTTCCCCAAGAAGGTTCTGTACAGTGCGCATCAATTAGAAGGCGCGTATACAGAACCATTTGCTGTATTATTTCAAGGGAAGCGGTTTATTCTGCTTAACACAACAATTATAATAACACATTACGGTGGCATGCAGTAAATCAACGCCCTTCTCAGTGCTTCTTCCATCATTAGAGGTTTCGTTGACAGAATCATAAACCCGCAAATTCCTTGAAGTAAAACTAATCGTCACACATTTAGTGAGACGCAAATGCCGATTAATTTTCCACATCCAATACGTTCACACATACACTCTCATACTACATTTCATTAAAGCTATTCAACCGCGGCGCGCCGACAGCATGCACTAATCCTACGTTTATCACCGAATAAATGACACCGCACTTTTACCATTTTCCTATGCACCATTAACAATCCGTCGACGCACACGTGTATGTGCATTCCTGTTGGATGACGTACGTTATGATATTTTGTGTTAGTGTGGTAGTATAGACATCGGCCAATAACGGGATGCTTTCGAGAAAATGAGGAAAAATGTTTTCGTCACCAAACTAATACTTTTTGTACTTATCCGATGTATTCCAATTTTTCCACTAACGCTGCTTATTTACAATTGAGGCAATGTGCGTTCTATGCATGAAATTCCGATTTCAAAATTTCCAAAAGAATTTAAAAATCCGGGATTCGCACCGATAGGGCCGTTTTGCTTTTTGGACGACCTTCAAGTCGAATCCTTCGAAACGGGTAATTGCCGAGTTTCCCTCCATTTGCGTGATTTCGCGCGTTACGAAACCATTTTCTGCTCTCCCATTCCACTTCTTTATCAGTTTCTCCAGCAAAACGAGAGTTGTAGATCGCGTCTGAAAATAATTAATCAAAGCGTGAACAGTGTTATCACGTGTAATAGCCCTTGTTATTTTAAGTTTGCTGGCCTGATGCCCCCCGTGAATCCCACTACAGTTCAGTTGCTTGGAGAAAGTTGCACGGAACACGGACGATAAGAGTCGACGTAGCAGATCACGAGGGTCGGTCCCTCTCATTTGAGATAACTGGGCTACAACAGCTTCGTAGTATTGTGAATCTTCCAGCTATCATTCACACGAATTGAGTTCGCTTGTTGAGTTTATTGTTTGTAAAATAATGGGCGCGGCTCTTCTGGACGTTGTAGCTGGCTGGCTTTGTGTTGACTGTAATTTTTTGGTTAACGAATTAACGACTGGTTTAACATCTATGAAACGTTTCTCCAACGCAAACATAGCATTCATAACGGTAGCTGTGAAGTCATGATGAATCTTAACAGAAAATTGGTTGATCGCCGCAAGCCATGCAGCTCCGTTAGTTTCCCACGCGCCACTGCATGACATAACAGGTGGAGCTTGTGCGTGTAATTTACCTTGGAGACCTGTGAAGAATTAAGGTTAAATATTACGCAACATAATTTACGTCATAGTTGTGGAAACCAAATGCTTCAGCACTTGTTCCGGTCGCATTGGTGCCGCATATTCGGAAACGGATGATGACCTCTCATGTGTGCTCGCGAATGCATGAACCCGATAGCACTCACACCGTCCATCTTCGAAGTAGGTCAATCGAACAGGCACCTTAATGTTAATGGGGATGGAAACATCTAACAAACTTTTTTCTAGTTGGTCGGCTGGTGCCAAGGTATGTCACTTTGTCCGTTGCGGCAGCCTGCCCACTGCCGGATTTATCCAGCGAATTTAGCCTAAGCTAAAGTAAGCTTCTGTGTAGGAATCGTGAATGCAATAGTGTGTAATAAACGTCACTGTTACCTGTTTGCAGCACGACGTTGACTTCCTCCATAATGATAAAGGGTGGAGCGGTATGGCGTCAAGCAACGTTCGTCCGTAAACGCTTCTGCCCCCAACTGCTGGCCATTTTACAGATTTTTCTGAAACCACCCAGTCACTGCAAACTTTAGCGATACAGTCGTCCGATTCGAACTGTGCTACGGGGTATATCTGCGGAAGAAAACAAACTAACAAGTTGTTGATTACGCTGCTCCGTTTGCGTACATTCGGCGAACACAGAAAGTCTAAGCGAACCAATATGATACACCTTTCTTGTTTATTGAAATTACGTGGAATGGGTACCAAACATTACCATCCCTATGAGGAACACAAAAACATTTACAAATGATACTCTCAGTGGGGTTCGTATTGGTAATAAGAGAAGGGGCAGTAACCAGATGAATAAGTAGGTCACTGGAATCAAGTTGCTGACAGAGAAACGGTGATACTTTATAAAATGTCGTAAACAAAACGGAATCCATCTTAAATCCAACAATCTCCGCCGGCATGCCACCAATGATGGCATAATTATTGGGTGGTTGAGTGGGATAAATGGTGTTCCTTATTACTCCGCTGTAGGCTTCAGGAACCCTTCGGCAGATCGATATCGCACCAGCGCCATGCACGCAGACACCGTCGTGTATTCTCCGTCCGCAGTTTGATTCGGTCAGTCGGCAGAATATTTGCTCTGCGGGTTTGTTTGGTCCACGAACGCATGTCCTCATGAAACGCAAAAATGACTTGGAAGGGAAGCGAGAGAAACTCCCAAGAGGTCCATGATACCAAGTGAATTAAGGTGTACACATTGTAAACCACTGTATGTCGACCGTAAATGACTGCAAATCGTATGATGAAAATAATCAGTGACCGCTTAACAAAGGAATCGTAGTCGGGTGCCGATAAGTGTTCACATAGAATGTATACACGAACGAAAAGTTCTAAAAAGTGCTCGTACTTATCTGATTCCAGTAACCCGTGCAGTACAACGGGACTGAAATATAGTAAAAGCTGTATGAACTCAGCTGCTTTCCGGCGTTCCGATTTAGTTAACGACCGGCATACTCTTTGGAGATCAACGAGTATGTTAGTATTTGCCTTGTTTCTTTTATCCCATATCGCACAAATGGAAGCAGGACTAAGACTATGTCCAGCATCTCGTGGAAACGATATTCAAGGACCGATCAATCGGCTGATCAAGCCTAAGCAAACAAGGTGTATGTAACCGTGCGGGAAACCTCAAATTATATCCATGGGGAGAGAAAAGAAATGGGGAACTACCGGCTTGATGGTGCACGTCATTTTTGGGACGAAAACTTCCATCTGTCCTGTTCGGGCAGCCACATTTAAGGTAGGTCACCCCGCGCGCTGTCAGCACACTACGGTGACTGCAGTGGTCACAATCAGAGTAGCTAGCGTGACATCTACATTCCTTAACAAAGCAACGAGTCGGAGTATCACGAACAACGCTTAAAAGAACCACGATGATGCTTGTAGTGCTCCCAGGAACGACCAACCCCTCACGGTAGAGAACATCCATTTCATCGGTGCACTGCCGCATGTACGCTTGAACTTCTGACGGCTTCACTGGCCTTCTATGAACAACAACCACGAATAGCACTGACAAAAGGTTTGATAAATCTACAGAAGATTGACCACAATTGCATGCGAGATGAATTGTACACGCGGATCATGCCAGTGTTCAACTGCTATGGCGGTTCATTGCTAACAATTTCGGGAGGCCGGCAGGGGAGAATATATAAACCGCGGATCAAACCAAAATGAACGCAAACTCCACCCCCGACGACTACTTTATTACAGGCTCGTGGAGTACCCAGCAACGTTCAAGGGTCTTTCAGCGAATCAGGGTAGTAGCATCTCAAAAATTTCAATATCATTCGCTGGTCTTCTGATGACATGCTTTCTCGCAAGAACCAGCCAACAATGTCCTGTTGAATTGTTTTATTGGGGGGTTACCATGGAACACAATGGTCCCACAGAGAAACTTTGAAACAATGCATTAATAATTACCCTCAACTGTTTCATTTCACGTTGCGGCTTGAGGTAACTCGGTGGGGTCCAAAGCCGTTGCATAGGCGACGTTTGACTCCATCACAGCTGGCAGTGACTCTTCATGATTATCTAGTTCGCATTTGAGAATAGACTTGAAAAACAGTGTATCAAACTGGAAGGTGAAGCAGCCAGTCTATCCAGATAGGGACAGCCATTCCTGTGACCCCACCTTGACCCTCGTTCACATACAAAGCACCTGTTCTGTCGCATGAACCTCCCGCGCTTTCGGTAAATAGTTAATAACGAACGACGATCTTTCATTATCCGTTCGACACAATCAACATTGCGCAACGTGATGCCAACAAATAACACATGACGACAACCTACCGGCATTTGAAATCAACCCACACGGAACTCAACCAGTTATGTGAAAGTGATGCATTAAAACAAAACAGAAAGTGAGACATGTTAACGTATAGACACCAACATAAACAACATAAATAGAGAAATCGCAAGAAGTAGATAGCGTGAGATAATATCATGTGTTTGTCCTGGAAAACCAACTTATTTACAGAGCCCCATTTCACCTCATTAAAATGGGGCTGTGCTTTTTGGGGCATTTCACTCAGGGTTAGCTTGGCTATAAAACGTAGTGACAAGCGCTTTCATTGTACACACGACCTACTTCCACTACGATTTCAACTGGCTGGCAGCTTGACGAAAAAAGCCGAAATACCAGCGGAGAAAGGAATGGTGCGCACAAGGCAAATATAACTAAGAAAACACCACCGACTTGCTCAGTTTTGGTATACATGTGTAACAATAATTTCCAAGATATTTTATGTTTGTAGCTCTGTAAAAGTCTCAGTCTACACGACCAAACAATGGTTTAATTGTCGAAAAAAATCAAGTTTTCTTGCGCAACCAGACTCGCATTTCAAGAAAAGGGTATTTTTCCGCTTCTACGGCATTGGATTTTATTATATCGAAACATTTAGGCGCCTACTTAGTGCAGTTCCAATGCTTTGTTGAATTTTTTATTAAGTGTCATGCAGCGGGAGAAACAATGTAGTCTATACACACGACAGGGATCACAGACAGTTCTGACGCAACCCAAAACCAGAGGAAAGACGTAACGAACAGCAACAACCAGTGTATTGGTGATAAAGAGACGAGGCGGTGATCCTCACAACGCCAATGGCAACACGAGAATCAAAGTCCCAACAACAAAGTTAGTCCAGGGGGAGTCAAATGTCACAGTCCTAGGGACGTTCATATCGTGTGGAACAGGTTAAATGATACGTAGGCAGACAAAGTGAAATAGATAACAAGGAATAGAACATCAGCGGAAGGTTTAAATTGCATGCGCAACATTTTTGTATTGTTTTCAGATTCTCATTCATCTAAAAAGTTGTTAGATTGGTACTCAACTTTGTTTTGCTAGATTACTATTTCACTCTGTTCTCGCTATTTTCTGTAACTCGCAAGAACGACGTAACACCCTGTTTTCAATGACTGCTCCTTAGGCCAACAGAAAACTGCTGACATCAAAAAGGACAAACTGACTGGATTCGGGTGACGTGGGCCTCCAATCTCGAACCCGTGAAAAACTCACTGAAATCGTTACACTCATGCCATTGAGCTTGTGATCATTTTTGGCTCATGCCATTGAAATATTAAAACAAAAACGCATCTCGCATCAGGTTTGTGCGATTTTCCGAGCTGTAATAAGCCACGAATTTGTAATAATCGCGGCAACTTACAAGCCAACGTTATCCCAAAGAATTCATAAACACTTTCGGTGTACCGATTGGATGCGGGGGCCTGCTACTGTGTTGTTGACGTCGTTTATTATTTCTGTTTGTGTAAGTCGTGTGCATGGCTTACTGGGCCTTGAGCTCATCCCTGATTGTATTGATTTCTCCCACAGGACTGTTGCTAGAACCTGTCTAATGATGTCCACACGAGCGTAACGAACAGCCAGAGTAGAAACGGCCGGCTTGTATGCTGCATTTTGACAAACCTGCCATGATGAGAGGTGCCGTAATAAAAAAGTGGGTGCAGTGAAAAAAGGAGTGTTGGGTTTTTAAAAAAAGGATCAAGAAACATGTCCAGATAAAAATAAGCGTAAACGATGGGAAGTACCAATCAAATGGGCGGTTAGCCCACAGACACTCTATGAGCCCTGGCAACGTGGGCAACAGCCAGCTTGTAGGACTTCTCCGGCGCGGTTACCTCAAAATCTGATTCAACTTCTCTCGGTGTTATTGTCTACTCACATTCTTGTCTTATTGGCACCCTGAGCATCAAACAGTTATATACGTTCTCCGTTGTTCGTCAGCAAATAATACTGATTGAAATTTTGGATTACACTGTACCTGTTCTATATCGCATACTGCTCTCTCCTCATGACAATGACCCGAGCTAGATCTAGTACTGCCGTGACCCAACAAACACTTACTGCGGCGGTGAGCATTTGCGGTCGCTACGGATTCAAAATGTCCCTACAAAGCGGAATGCAGTGCCACCAGTGCCAAAGATGGTATCACTTCGAATGCACTGGCCTCAACGAACACCGGTACAAAAATCTTGCTTGTTCAGCCCCAAACCTCATATATATGAGCTGCAGATTTGACGAATGTCAAAGCGCCGCTTTGCCGCTGAGTGTTCACGCACGCAGCACGAAAAGTGAAGCAACGCAGAAAACCTGTGGCTGTGAATACAGGACTCCGCTTGGTACAGTTTGTCCTTACATTTCACCCATAGTGAGTAGACGGGGGGAATACCAACTGACCTTGTCAGAAATGAAGTTGAAACTTCAGCCGCTAAATGAATACATAGCGGTCGCTCTCCTTGGGGTTGCAGCCACCAAGAAAGCTGTTGCCCTGTCAACCGCGCAGATGGAGAAGACAGCAGCCATCATGAAAGAGAGAGCTCCCAGGGATTGGAAATTTGTTCTATGGGATCGATTCCCCCTCATCGTCCTCTCCGACCGAGCTTGTCTAGTTAGCCCTAGCTCCTCCATCCCCCAGACGTTGCCAACCTTGTACTGGCGAGCAGGCCACGCGCTAAGACAACCAAAAGGTCACTGGGTATTTTGATAACCTTGCCAGTCATCGTTAGTCGTGAGGCTGTGGTGAAAAAATCGACGGCTTCGAAATCCACCGACGCCCACTTGAAAGACGTGTCCTTCGATCGCTGTCGGCGAGAGAGAGCGAGAAATAAGCAGCGGATCACGGCGGACTAGAAACTGCAGCTTGAGACTAAAATCATAGTTTCTGCTCCACTAGTTCCCATTCGGACCCATGTGCCACTGGAGGAAAGCAGGAGTGCCGCTTCCGTAGTTGCCATCCCAACGACTGACTCCCTGAGCATGAGCACCACTGTTGAATACTTTATACAGTAGCCGTCCCCCGAGTTACCTAGACCAAAAACCACCAATAGGCACCGTAGAAAATTCTTTCTTCCTAGAATTCGGAACGATAGGGGCTTGCTGGGGCCGTCACCTGTGAATCAAAAAGTATTTTGTTGGTTCGTCCTACAAGATATTTCTATAGATGGCCTCATCAGACAGCGCGCTTTGCCCCCTTTTAAGCCCTGCTTTCAAAAGACAACAGTCAAATTTTCTGTGGGTGAAAAATCCCAAACACCCTCCAAAAAAGGAGAGTTTAGCAGGGGTGCAGGGGCCGCGAACTGGAATACCAAGAATGCTGGTCAGGCGTGTTGTTGGAACGTTGACGTGCCAATAAGCGGTGACGTCGCATCCGCACCCGCACAAGAGGGCCAACAGAGCCGCTCGGCAGCACAGACAGAGCCCGGTCACACTACCATCCTCAGTTCTAGGTCTGATTTCACAAGCTCTTCCTCGCCCTCTCCTGTCTGTTTTCTCACCAAGTCATATGGGGAAGCAGCTCTCAAGTGAATGTATACGGACTGCCTGAGTTTGTTTAATAAACCACTGGAAATCAGACAGTTAACTCATGATACACAACCCCGCGTTTTTGCTTTCACGGAGACCTGGCTTACGGATGACATCAGTGACGGTGAATTGAGTGTCCCCGGGTATTCAGTTTACCGAGCTGACTCCGCCCCAGGGAGAAGGGGGGTTCCGCAATTTTCCTTCACTAGCATTTCCCAACACCCACAGTTATCAGTGGATTTCGGTTCTTCGATAAATGTGATGCTCTGTGGCTTTGACTGGCACTGTGTGGCCCAGACTCACTCCCAGTGGGGGTCATTTACCGTTCTCTGTAATCCGACATTTCCGAAGACGACACCCTTCTTGTGAACCTAGACAACTTTCTAGATCTACAACACTTTACTCATATACGTATTATGGGCGACTTCAATGCTTCCAAGATAAAGTAGACATCAGTTTCTCACCAGGAATGTGAAAGCGGATTCTCGATTTCCGTATCGAAGTTAGTACAACGGAGAGCATGGACATAGCATGCCAACGCCCCGATGAGACATCGTCCTGGTCAGAATCCCTCTTTGCTCGACCTAGTCATTACTAACGAGAGCCACCTGGTAGAAAGAGTGACCAACGAACCGCCACTTGGACGCAGTGACCACTCTTCGGTCATCTCCGATCTCATCCGTTACTGGTTACAACAACCAGTAAAGAAAGGCTGCAGTTCGAAACTTTGATCAGGGTAATTTTAACGGCCTGAGGAGCTACACAGGTTCACTACTTCTTGATTATGGCTCCATGGACCAGAACCACTGCGCACGTCAAAGCGTGAGAAGGCGGACGACTAACTTGTGCCGCGCAAACTGAGCACTTTCTCTTGTCGACCATCTCTTTCGCGCAAACTACGTCGTCTCCTTGATGACTGTTCCCATTTATTTGCGAAGCACAAGCTTACGGGAAATTCGGAGGACATACGCGCGCTCCACATTGTTAGAAGTAGGTGTAAACGCAAAATCCGTAAGCACACCAAACGGGTACAAGAAAAGGTTCTTCTCAAAGCTCGCGGGAACAGAAACTTCTTATTTAAGCATATGCAACGACTAAGAAAGAATAAACCCTCGGCTCTTTCTTTGCGACTGCCCAATGGGGATACCTCGTCTTACTCCCCAGTCGTGGCGAAATTATCCAGGGACTACCACTGGGCAGTCTATAACGTCGCACTTCCACAGTGGCACCCCATTCTTCAGCTACTCGTTACTGCCGAGTTTTCTGTACTGCGTGTTGAGGACCTTTTATTTAAGGTGAATTCATATAGTTCAATGGGTCCTGGTACGATGCATCTCAGAATTCCCAAAGAAGTAGCTGCTAGTCCGGCAGATCCCTTTATAATTTTGATCGTGTCCCACACAGCCCCTTGAAACACCAACTGGAATCCTATGGCATTCAAGAAGAGGTTCTTCGCTGGAATGTCTTCTTCCTTGATAATAGGACGTTTAGAGTTAAATCCGGGCCAGACCTTTCATCTCCCACTTTTATTTCTGTGGCAGTTCCTCAAAGGTTGGTGCCAGGTCCTCTGTTACTTCTGATCTACACCAATGACCTTCCGGATAATATCTCCAGCAACGCCCTCCTATACGTCGATGGACTGAAAATCTGAAATATCACTGATCCCAATACACAACAGATTGATATTGACACGATTGAGCGTTAGCCGGACGATTGGAGTCTCCCACTAAATGAAAATAAGTAGGCACATGTGTCACTCTATGAAGACTCTGGTAACGCCTTCGTGATTCATAGTCATCAACATCCTCAATGGCTGCAATACTTCAGTGGTTCACATTGACGTTTAACTCCCATACCTGGAGATGGTTCACACCCTTCACCATGAGCTGCGAGGCTTCGCTACCGTAAAGTGATACATCCCTCACTGTTGTCTGATATACGCGACGCTTAAGCTTTAGGCAGATACCCTTCTGTCGCCGTGAGTGTTTCAGATTATTAAACACCGCCCTGGCCTTGGAAATACGCGCTTCCATTTCATTTCCTACACAACCACCGCCGCCGCTGATGCAACTTCCCGGGTATACGAACCGGCAAACAACCTCTATCGCTTTATTAACTAACATTACGTTTACGTAATCACCGCAATCTTACAGAGACGCTTTGCATCTTGAGGCTGCAAAGCGCATTCCGAAGTACTTAACAGAACGCAAAATACCGTTAAACGTTGTTCGTGCCACTCGAAGGTTGTCAATCAGCAACGCCTTGTCATCAGCATAAGCAAGATTAGTCAGTCTTTCACCAGGTAGGAGATCCACGTCGGCATCAATAGAGTGCCACAAACAGTCTTCCATTATTTAGTCTATGACGAAACTGAACAAAAATGATGTTAGTGGATGGCCTTGACCCACTCCGCCCTTGGTGCTGAAACTGTTAGATAGTTCGGCGTAAACCCTAACCGAAGCAAAATTATGAGAATAAAGCGACGACAATATGTTTACATAATGGGTAGGTACGCCCTTGCGTTTAAGCGACCGTAGGAGTGTAAATCAATCCACCAAATCGGACGCACCTTTACGGCCGAGTAATACGGCGACTGCCTGCATTTCCCTAGTGCTTGCCTCTCTAACTGCAGGGAGTCGACGAAATGTAATGGATGCCAGAATCCTTGAAATGACTGAAGTCACGCTGACCCCCCTATGGTTTTCGCAACAGCTACGGACTCTGTTATGGCCAAGGTAAACCTGACCCGGAAAACACGATTCTGCCGTCAGAAACCAGATAACGCCGGCCATTACTGAGATATGCATCTGCGTGGGATTCAAATATTTATTCGCGCGCTCACGCCGCCGAAAGGTCAGTTATTTTCCATAAATATAGACCAGTTTCTCATGTAAATTCGCAAACCGTTTGGTGGCTAAATACACTGCTTATCGGAAGTTTGCTGTATCTGTGTTTTCATTGGTTCTTGTCGTTCGCTGGGTTGGGCCAATTGGAAGGGGTTTCTATTAGCGGTATTCGTTCACCATTGTTCGCAGCAGTTATTCGCGTTCGTGTTTAGTGGGATTCAGTTATAACAACTGGCGACGGGACCTTTCCTCCATTTTGCAGTGAGAATCCACGATGTGAATAACGGCGGAAGCACTGACGGTCATTTTGCAGCAACAACAGGCTCAATTTGAGAAGACGCAATTGAAGCCCTTCGAGACGGTGACTCAGAAGCCTATTATGCTGGGTCTTTTTTCCGGCATCAGTTCATGATCGCGGCCGCTAATCAAGTCCGTTTGAAACTCACACTCGGAGCTCCGTTTTGATCAATCCTCTGTGGTCTATTGTGATATCTGGTATCCAAAACGCAAGTTGAATCGACTGAGTCATGGACACTTCCAACGTCTTTCTACCTTTGTTGAGAAGTATTTTCACGAGATCCTCTGGAATAGCAGCCCTATCACGACTGAGAGCCGAACGGCAATTGCGAACCTCACTTTCAGTGGGTGATTTCAAATCTACGAACCAGGGTGCTAAATCACAAGTTTGTGGTGGCAACACAATAGAAGCAGGAGTCCAGCTAAATTGACCCCCAGTGTTCCGCGCAACCGTCTAACTTCCTAGGCTTATTATAGAATTAGTATGCTATCTGCATGGCTGATAGCTTCACTGACAGACGGTCGCCTGGGACCAATGACACGGGTCAGCTTAAAGAGTTTGCCGGTGTTTCCTTAAGGAAAAGCGATCTCCATTTCCTTAACTTTTTCCACTAACCAAGCTTCACGATCAGCCTTTGGATTACGTTCCAGTTTTCTGCGGATATCTCTTCTAGACTTGTTATATGAACTATCAGGAGGAACCTTCCGTCTGACTTCTATCAACTACAAGGATTCTTATGAAATCCAATGTTTGTTCAACCCATGTATTCCCGTGGCGCAAGCTACAGTAACTTTTTTCTGAGTAGCCTATGAGATTTGGGTCCAGCAGCTATTAGGATCTACCGAGTGAGGACTACTAAGCTGATTTGGTACTTATGCTTTACCGATGGTAAAGCCAGTTTCTCAACAGCTAACCGTGGCTGTATTTCAGGTCGTTGTCTAGCAAAAGTAAGACCAAAAAGACGGCGTACCAACGCGTGATCTGAATCCGAGCATGTGATCCAAAAAGAACGACAGTTCCGAATTGAACCACACCACCCACAACTAACAGCTATGTGGTCTGTTTGAGACCAGGCCTGATTCGGAGAGGACGGGCACCAAGTATAACAATGATGTGCACGATGACTGAAACTGGTGCTAGCTAATAATAGCTTAGGTTCTGCGCACAGCCGCAATAATCGTCCACCATGATCTGACAGATGTGAAGCTATCACAAACCTGTCACCTGAGCGAGATTTGTCCCCACCAAGGCGACCCACCTGGGTATTCATTTCTCCGTCTAGAACGACTATATCAGAGCCACTTGTCGACCGAAGAAGAGCGGCCAGATTGGAGTAAATTGCGTCCTTGACGCCGACGCCATTACAGTTAGTAGGAGTGTGAGCACACACAATGAATAAATTTCTGAAGGTTTTGCGTCTGGAGCTAGCCTTGACGGAACCTGCCAAGCAGACGGCACAAAGTCTACCGTTAACAGGAATCCACTCTACTAATGCGGCTGCAGCCGTCACTCTGAGGGCTATACCTATTTCAGTCTGATCTGTAACGGTGACTGTGGAGTCAACCGAAGTGTGTAACCAGTAGACTTACTGTCCTGGATTCTATTCCCTGAGATACAGCAGACACCGACATTCAACGAGACCAACGTTCGTGCAAAAGCGGCCTGTTGATCTATCTGTTGAGAGCAGCTTTATCAGTTCGTATTCTCGTTCTAAGCCAGGGAGGGAGGCCTGAAGCTTATTGACAAGGGACGGGAATTTCCGACCAAGTGTTCCCACAGTTAGCTACATCTGTTGTGGGACATGTAGAGTAGTTATTATAAGTGGAATTCGAGAGGAGCCTAAGAGCTAGATTTGATGGCATGTTTTCGCCTATTCACCCTGCTGTATGCAGCGAATAGGGCGAGATGGCCGATGCATTATGGAATTGCTTGTGTTGTGATCATTGGTGGTTGTGTGTGGACTGAGATACTGCCAGGGCGACCAGATCTGGAGAATAGAACGATTGGGGTTCCCAACCACAGCCTTTGGCTCAAAAGCCTATACCGTAAGGCAGCGGGTGGGTGTCAGTGTACCAGAACCGGTGCGTTTTCCGGAAAAAGATGCCAACTTTCTTCCAACACCCAACCTGGAGACTGGTTTGTCAGACCTCTACCTGGTATCAGTGACTTTATCAGTGTGTTGGCCGCACCGTCCAGTTTAGCCCAATTGGTCACTGAGAGGCGGAAGTCGTGACATCGCGTCAAGGTCCAGTTTCGTTGTGACGGACCAACGTTATTCAGTAGGAAATAACGGTAGTCGTATGTAATTTTTTATACGCGGTGCCAATGGAGGGGAACTGTGAATGGACAGTGACAGCAAAGGAATTGATGTCAAACTTCGAGTTATCCACTGAGATCAACCCATGCAAAGGTTAATGATGCAATCACTCCGCGACTCGGATTAGTCTCCTGTAATCTTCGAACGCTTGTTTTGTCGGCATAAGATTGTAAACGGCATTAGTTACTTGGTACGGTGAACCACTCCAACAGTTGTAATCATAAATTTGTATCCACCACTTCCACCTTCATTTTAGGCTGCATTGGCATCGCCTCAGGGGTATTACGAGGTGAATGTTTTATTGCCTTTCTGGTTATAAAAAAGCGCCACCTCGCTTGTTGTACTGGGTTGGCAGTTGTTCTTCATTTTCAAACAAGCCTCCGAATCAGTAAACCTCAAAAGCCACAGCGGGGACATAGACCTCTCGCTTACCTTGTGCCGGATAGAACAGAAGTTGAGAAACGACCAAGAAGAATGGAGGATGGGCAGTCTCCTACACTGTTGCGTTTGGTCGTTTCTTATTTGTGAAGAAAAGTCTAGTGAAAACCGCAGAATGACTGTTTCACTGATACACTCCTGCTATCACTTTTAGTTGGCCTGTCAGCATATCGGGTGTAAAACACACCAGTCTGATCATTTTCACGTTTTTCTTCTTCTTCTGCTGATTATTCCAGCTTCCATCCAAGACAGCTGATAAGCTGACGCCCCTGTGGCGACGCTAGTTCCGAGGTTCGTACACCCAAGGTTTCCCCAGCCTTATATTAACGCGGATCCGAAGTCACAGAGAGAGGGTGGTGAATCTGCAAACAAACTTTATTTATTTGTTGACTCACCGTTCACCAGCGGACTTCAACGCGACGATTAAGGGCGCTAGGGAGCTGGACGTGAGAGAACCTTCAGCACAACCACACGAAAGCCGCCAGAGAGGACAAATGTCGACGGAAATTCCAGTCAACCTTCCTAATTCAAACAAGCGTCATGCTGGTTAAACGGCGTTCCCAACGGTGGTAGCTTAAACACTGTTATCCTAGTGAATGTAGTCTACCATAGTAGGGGTGGCGCGGATTTATTATACGGCTACGAGTAAAACTGCGATACCTACGCCAACACACCAAGTTTGGTGCTAGTGATCCGCAGTAAATTTACATTCACGAGGTAACGTGAACCAGCGCGGTGGTACTGGCAAGGCAACTCTCACGTCACAAGAAGTTTAGGACTTCAGGGACGTCGAAGGTGATCTTATTACACTGAAGTACGTTTGGCTTGACGGTATAAATTCAGTCATAAACTTGCTCATTGCTGCGTTCACTGGACAATATGGTTAACTTTGTACCATGACTGCACGCAGACAGCCTAGCTTTATTTACTTTGTTCTCCTAACTGATGTTGGGTGCTTAAAGGACTTTCCTGTATCTCACTGTTTTGCACGCCTCCGTCCTCATCTACACCTGACTGTTTAATACGCTTATTTTCTGTTGTACAATAGTTCTCTGAATCAGTTGTCTGAATCAGCCTTATCGAAATTACTAATTACTCTCTAGTGGGTGGGTTATATTGAATCGCTAGGAGTAAATTAACACCGCCCCTGCCACGACTCTTGCGAGTTGTGACCATTTACACAATACTGTCCGGAGCTGGAATTGTTCTCCGAATAGTCTTCAATGACAGAGCAAACACATTCACGCCTTTTATAAGGTTTGATGGAGAAGGCTTCCGATGCCTCAACCGGGACCCCTCTAAGCTGTGAACGTTCACATGGTTTGTTTTGATTATTGCCCATTCAAACTTCTCCAAAACTCTACAGAAGACGATGATATACTCTGCAAAGCTAGCTAAGTAATGATAGCGAAACTCTAGTCTAGTGCTTCTTTTCGAAAAGGGGCCGACTGGAAAGTCTATGGGAATGCGAAAGCTGCGATCAACTTTGGATGATGTTTAATGTGAAATAACCGAGACAGTTTGGTACGCTTTACTGAGGCATACTAACTTCAGATCTGACACTCCCGTGCACATCCGACCTATGATGTCTAGCTGTTATTGACTGTGACAGAAATCTAGAAAACAGCCAGTGCTAGATTTGACTACATTCTGAATCTATGTAGTAAACAAGAGAATGTGCTCTTATTAAAAAATCTAGATCGCATATACACCAAGTAATCATATCAAACTATTCAGTTAACGCGATTGTCATTTTTAGGCGTCCCTTTGACATGGCACATATACGATATGTTTGAAAATGAACTTATTGTTTTAGCCACCTCTTTGATACCCATTTTCTGATACTTCAGAGCAAATCGCCGTTTTTAACCATCTGGCCTACGCTTCCATCAATAAAGTGACCAAGGAAAACCTTCGCCTATTCATTGCACATTCGCCACGATTGGTGAGCCCAACTCTGTCGTAATCAATAGTGTCGGTGTCACAAACCCCCTCTCTCACACGCAAGCAGACACTAACACGGTTGACGGCATCCTTTCCCGGATTATCCTCTCACGCTGACCGAAGCCGAAAGAAGCCCACGTATAACCATTATCACAATTGGTTTGTGCTGCACTAACTTCGGTTTCATTCACACACACACACAGTACCCACTGTAACCCCGAAAGAATACGATCAGCAAGTGTGTAAGTGGAGGTTCTTACTGTCTAGTCCACCAACTATGGTAGGTTACTACGAAACTGACACCATTACTTCCCGGACACAAGCCATAGAGAAAAGTCAAACGTAAGGTCTAACCTGGGAAGAATGATGGTGAAGATATAAGGCAGTAAGTGGTTAAATATAGGATTACATATTAGTGCACTCCGGAGACGAGTTACGATTTGTTAAAAATGTCCTAACATGTCAGAAGCCGAATACAGATCATGTCGATGGATGTTGCCGCGATCTACTCCTTAGAGTGATGTCACATACTATCGGAGTAGTGGATACAGGTGCGTCGTTCAGACGAACGGTAGCCTCACCTTGAAAATTAGTCGGTATCTTTGAGTTCTCCAACTGTTTAACCTTCAAGTCTTACAGCTGTCCAGAGAATCTACAATAAATTGATCTGCAGACATGAATGAACAATTTGGTCGTGACCAGCTTATGATCTGTGGTACATTCAGCGTCGCGCATCACTCGCGCGTTACACACTTGACGCATGTAGCACTGTCGAGCAAACACGTACTCAAGCAAGTGATAATGACCGCCTCGTCGTAATGTCGCTCGTATCCGGCAGGAATCTGGCGTTTGTAATAGACAATTCATGAGCACCACATAGATAGGGCAGGCAGTCACTGTTCCCACTGGCTGCACCAACGCCGTGGGGTGCCAGGGTATTCGACAAGACTGCTGAGTCACCCCAAACAAACATGTTGAAGTCACCCAGAACAAACTGTTGGTCACTCGCTATCAAGATCACCATTACCACCGTCAGCTTGAGCCTGACCATAAGGTACTGTGGCTCAGGCCACCGCTCACCTCAACAGCGACGTGGAATATTCTAGAAGAAGAAGCGTTATTGGGAGGATTTAATAATAATAATAATAATAATAATAATAATAATAATAATAATAAGTGAAGACAAAACGGAAGAACTAGAAATGGTGTGGATGCAGGTACGTCACTGACTGCGATACAGCGCCATCCCAGAATACGTCTATAACCAGTGATTTAAATGATCAGGAGGACCCTAGCCAGGTAGGCGATAACAGAAAACAGTTACTGCCTTCAGATTTCGTGACCACGTTGTTGCTTGACCACTACACTGGTTTAACCAACTGTTGGTGGTCTTACTATACAATGCCCAGCACGGTAAATGCTCAGTTGGCATGCGGCATACGTGACCCAACCATCACGGGCTGCGCAACGCGATTAGTTGGTCAATTGATCATGCATCCCAAGCGTTTCGGAATACACGACGGAGAACGGTCATAATGCCTAAGAGGTCAGGTCACTTAATATGGACCAACTGACGAAGACAAAGATGATCAAACACAATGAGTCTGTTGACATCTTTCCTGTGAACAATCCACGTTTACGAACCACAAAGAAAGCCAGTTCCTAGGTCACTCACCGGTGTCAACCGAATTGTGGCGATGGAAGAACTAATCCTTTTTGTCCTCATTGTGACGCCGTTGGGCAATGCACACTAAAAGACCTAGCAAACTGGCCACGTCTGAGTATAACGCGCATGGACATGCTGCAAGAATTGCTGCCCTGCATTCTGTCTATCATCAAATAGTTTATGCGATCAGCGACTGCGAAACAGACCCTGCGCTCCTGAACGCTGTTTGTCAGGTAACCCAATTAGCAAAAGTTGTATCCTGGACCTTCTTCTAGGAGCTTACTATAATCCGCAAGCTTTGTCTCACTCAAGACTTGCACTGGTGGTATATGTGTGCGCACACCCCTTATCTCGACGGATAATGTTTGGCGTCCACGGACATGTCTCAGAGTGACATGTGAAATCTCATGCTGAGTTAAACCAAACGGTTTGACTTGTGGAACAAGTGGAAATAGGATCGCCATGAAGGACCCTACCCGGAGCCGATGACTGGACAAGTTGACTTACTTGACAGTGAGGGGCTAACCCAGATCGTGGGTGTAACGAGTAGAACATAGACGACACACTCTGATTAATTTTGCGCGCACCAGTGTTGTAAGTTGTATCGAGCTTCTGCGAGTTAGTGAGGGTTTTCCGATCGTGACATACCAGCAGTCACGATCGAACTTTGGGCGATCGTAGCGATCTTTGTTTGAGGACACCTTTTCTAATTCCACTTTTCCATAATCAGGGGACAACAGTGTCACAACCACAAGAATAGTTTTACTGCACATCCAAAGAATCGTGCCTGCCCATCTAAGAACTCAGTAATGAGGCGCATAACCTTGACGGTAACCTTGAGGTAAACTTGAGGATAATAGAAAAAGTCAGGGTACGCAAACATACATTATCTTGCTAATGGTTTGTCATGGCTGTTAGTGACAAACGTCACCAAATCAAAATCACCAGGTTCTGGTACCCTTGCTCATGACGAGAGATTTCTTCAGCGGAACGATAAAAACACAATAGGTCGTGCCTTGAATCCGCTATATGAGCTAAGCGGTACACGGTACTAATAAGAGGATTTCCCCCACTTCAAGAGGTGTACAACTTCATCTAGTAAACGAATTACAAGTTGAGGACTGCTCTTACGTTAACCCAACCTCCTGCCGTACACCGCCAGCTTCCACCGATTCAATCAGTGATTCGCAACAGACAAGATTATCATGTACTCTTGGAATTTTGAAAGTTCCAAACAGCTCATTATCCACTTTTCTCATTCACGTATACCTGGTATACCTGTAGTTACCTATCACATAGATATCGCTGTTGTCATTAGTCACATTCCGGTTATAAGTGACTTTTGTTCTATTACATGAACGACAGAAAATTCCGTGCCCACGTCGCGACCCAAAATATTACGCAACTATGCCGTCTGAAACCACAGATCTACAAAATAACATTTCGAAGCGAGAAATCCACGCAAGTACTACGTTCTCCTTTTGTAGGAAAGTAGCAGAGTTTCCTACGGCTTTTAAGTATGGTCTTAAACGGACCCACCTATTTTGGAATGCTGTACAGTTCGACCTGGAAACTGATGTGGACTTTAGCCCATCCTCAAAATTCTAATGAACGTTTTTATAGTCCTCGCTAAGAACTTAACTGAGGTGACTGGTTCGCATCAAGACAACTGCAATTGAGAGTGAAACATTTCAGTTAAACATCTCAGCTACTTATAAATAACATCAGGATAATTCAGCATACAGTGCTACTGAAATCGGACGACGCATAAACAAAGAAGTGCAAGCATTGCTGAAAGGAAACTTTCTTGATCAGTCAACGGAAAAGTCAATTTCGCCTAGAGGACCACATACTCCTCAACTGTATGGCTTGCCCAAACCTCACAAGTTTGGTGTACCACTGAGGCCAATAATATCCATGTCCAAGTCACCAAAACACAAGTTGGCACAGTGGCTAGCCCAACTTTTTCAGCCTGCAAGACAATCGATGGTTCAGAAAACTGTGAGAGATAGTTTTGTACTAATCGATTTATTTGATGGTTTTGCCTGCAACAACAAACATATGGTCAGTTTGGACATCGCCTCTTTGTTTACAAATGTCCCTCTGATACAGACGGTCAGTATAATTTGTCGGTATATTGACTCACATCAATTGAACATAGGACTGCATACGTCTGAGCTAGAACGTCTTTTTCTACTATGCACAGCGACCGAAAAGTTCTACATTCAGGAAACTGGCTATACACAAATCAAAGGTGTTACTATGGGCAGTCCACTCGGTCCGCTGCTAGTCGATATTTTTGAGCCGCATACATAAGTAGAACGGAGCGGCAGTTACGTAATCAGGTCAACGAACACATTCCAGTTTTGGTTCGCAAAACCGTCATGGATACCACAATACCGGGCTTAAGTCAGAATGTGACAA
>LUCH01017277.1:0-59781 GCA_013368495.1 Paragonimus heterotremus
GCCAAAATTCTGACTTCATTCGTACTAAATTTGTTGCGGATATTTTACAAATGGAGGGCATTATTCACTAACTGTGTAAAATTTCACTTGCATCTCATTTGATGGTCACATTGGATTCAATGACAAAAGTCAGTACAAAATGTAATGAAGATGTTCCGAAGTAAGTGACTTTTTCAATGAAACAGCCGAAAAATAGACTTCAGGTACGTAGACGTGAAACTAATTCCTTACTTAGCAGACGTCCGTAGATAGCTGGTTAATGTATTGAGCTGGTAGCCCTGTTCGGTATTTTGGTATACATTCAACTTCCGAATTAATAGTTTAATCGGATCAATAATTATTATTGATCTGTTCACCGGGTCAACTGACGTTGAGCTCGCACTAGACCAAACCAGAGAGGAATACACTACTTTGAGGGCGTTCTCAGTCGAATTTGTTTTGGACACATCTTAAGCAAAATAAAGACCTAAGTAATTTGTAAATTTTGTGGCTGATGAAAATGCATGCTACTCTGTCTAATTTCCTTGTTTGAACTCATTCTGGTTACTCGATATTTTAAATTTACAATTTGCATTCGATTTGCCTGTTGTTAGAAGACCACTGATTAGAAAATGATATTACTTGGGTTCGCATTTTCCCGTAACTATGACATTCAGGTAAGCTCTCCATGCAGTCTCTTCCGAAAAAGACGAGATAGTCCATTTTCACTCTCGTTTTGACTCATTAGTAGCGCGTATTCTTGCTACGACCGGTATTTGAACCCTGGTCCGTGTCCACATGAAATCATGTTGACGACCACACTAATGACCTCATGTTAGGTTAGACCAGGACGGTTGTGATCAATGCCCACGTTTTCCTACCTCTTCGAGATGAGTCACAATAACTGTAATGTTTGTTTACGTGAGAAACTTTCTTTTTGGAAGGTACTAGCCAGAAGCCTGCTCATGTATAAACGTTATGATTAAAGACTATCTCGAATACGATCAACCGGTTTGTTAGAATAACAGCATGTCAACTCGTCGTTATTTAGAACACGTTTGTGAATGCAGCTTTGCCCGACGGACGTTCTAGCAGTTTAATTAGCAAGAAATCTATCCAGAACAACGTTTGGCAAAGTATATTTTGAAACATTGAGTTCACCTTATCCAGCTCAACTGGATGAAAATAAAACATTACAAGATGTAAGCATTTCGTTCATCTTTGTCAGTCGACCAAATGAAACATTCGGTTCTGCAGGTTTACCGCATGGCGACAAAACAATCATATGAACGTACATCACATGGATGCAATCAGGGTTGGGTAAACGGTTTCACTGCCAAAGTAGCGGAATTGATTACGTCAATGCCTTTTGCCAACGTATATTTTCCCTGTTCCTCTGAAGTGAACAGTAGTTCCCGTACAAATGAAAGTGCGTTTTTAGATGAAGAAATGAAACAAAGACCAACTTAATAGGTTCATTTATGTACAACGTCAAACTTAAAGTAGAAACGCACGCAGTGAAAACTATTCGTGGTAGAAACGTTTTCTTCTCGAAAAAAATGCGGTTCAAAATTAAATAAACATTATTTGTGAACTACCTGTAGTGATCATAATACTCTAAGAACACTCCATTTACTTTCGGTAACACTTAGAAAGAAATGTTTGTTCTCAGTGTTAAAAATATTCTCTGTATTGAATTTTAAGGAGTTCGGTAATTTCAAATGGAACACCACTCACACTCGATCTCAGTCCTCGGATAAGACTTTCGGCCGGCTGACTTCGAGGTTCGCCCTTGTTAAGGCTCGTCGGTAGTGCATATCCTTGTCCGAACGAGAATGTGCACTCCGACCCTAGTGTTTGTGAGACTAGCGTGTTAACCACAACTCCAGTAATCTCACACTAGGCCTGACCAATCAATCTTATTTAAATGCTCCGTCACAACCTTTTGTGAATTTAGTTCAAACTATATACATTGCTTAGTTGGTTCAATGAGGTTCGTGTCTTCAACTGAACTGAAAAGTTCCTAATCGCGGAGTTATCGATTGAAGTTAACAGGACAGTTACTCTGTCTCCCATCGAGACGACTGGGCAATGTGAACACTGTTCACACAAGGTTGCGGTTGAGTATTTAAATACAATTGATTGGTCACGCTTAGTGTGATAAATGTTTTAGAATAGGTCTTACAGACACGAACACCACATAAGGGCTAATACCATTGTTTTTTTTGACGCAAATGTATCGGATTTCTCTAATTACTTTATTTTTTATTCCACTTCCGATAAAGGGGAATCCTCTGAGATCCAGTTCAACAGAAGCCTGTTTACCTGGAAAAGATTCAGTTTCTATCACTCTAACAACTGAGGAATACCCGACTGTTTACTTTCGTGTCCGTTTCTACATCCCAATTCATTGCTTGAGGGATCGTTCGACACAACATATTTACTATGAACAGTTGAGAACAAATGTGCTTGAATATGGACTTTATTGCGATTTACAGTCCTATTTGCAACTTGGTGGGTTTGCCCTACAAGCCGAGTACGGGGATGCACCGTTGAACCTTATGACAATAACCGAGTCTGATAAATCCCTTGTGCCAAACTATTTTGATCCTGGAGCTATCTATCCGCAGCGAGTAAGTTCACTGCCAGAGTTTGTCAGCTGTTTTACAGGCATCTCAGTTTACAAGTGTGTTGCTTATAGAGAGACTGCATGAAAAAGATGACTAATAGATGTTTTCCTTTTGAAAACAATCAGATCAATGTGCTTTCTTTTCATGATCAATATCCACCTTCGCTGATGTTTGCTGCTCAAAATATGGTGCATCGTCTGAGTGGTGTAAGCGTGACTGTTTCGTTATGTTGTCTGTGATGAAGCAAAAATTAGTGGATCGCGTCAATAAAAACCGCTGGGAAGCCGTTATCTTGTTGGTGTCTTATTTCCACTTACAATTCGGTTGTTTGATTTCAAAGTGTTGACACTTCAATGTCTGAGATTTAACGTAGAGGTTTGATAAAGGAAGCTCCATCTACCTCTCTTCTTCTGTATCATAACTGATGGCTTTTCTTCTCATGGCTGTATGATAGGTGTAACTCACTGATGTATTGTCACCGATGATAATGGTGACTAAGTTTCAAGAAACGTCCCACCTGGATTCTACAGGGTAGATTATTTCAAATACACCAAATGCATCTGAAAAACTCCACGTCGGTTTGAAGAATTCATTACGGCGAGTGTGGAATAATGTTTATTCACGGGTTTACGTTGGTTAAGCTGCCTGAAAACTAAAGACCAGACCGAATGAACATCAAAGTGAGACTGCGAAATTTCCTGAGATTATTATGAATCACCAGTGGGGATTTTTTAATCACTAGTTACACGTAAGACACTGGCCAAGAAATTAGTCTAGAAGATGTCCAAGTCACCAGACGAGGGGTTTGAAGCAAGCAGAAACGTTCGATCAAAAAAACTATCGAAATCACTGAGTCCGATGACTTTGTGACTGGAACAGATGGTTATGAACCTTCGGGCATATGGCGGTCGACCTCTGATCGCTCCAACGAACTTGCACTTGTGGCTGGATAGGTTGAGTACACAAACAACAAGCTGTCTTTCTCACGGCTGACCTTTAAAAGACGGTGGATTCTTGAACCAACGTGTTGGTTTATCTCTCCCATTTTCGTCTTCAGTTCCACACCCTGCCATTGTTTGTTTATATCGTGTTTTAAACCCTCGAAAATATAAGCTGGTTTGTTCTCGATATAGTAAGGCGCTTGAAATAGATTGAACTCCTCTCTTGGTAATAATTAACCCGGAGAATCCCGGTCCCGAAAATACCGCAACTGTCCCCGTATTTGCTCTCAAGACAAGCCAAAATGCGCGTGCGAAAAAAAGCTTAGTTCCTCCCCAAAACATGTGCGTCAAGGCGAACAAATACAAGGTATTTATGTGGTGTGTAAAGACCTGAAAACATTATCGAGCCTTAAAACTGAAAGACAGTTACGGAAAAATATAGTTAGGGTCACTAGGCCACCAATGAGCATAGCGGAATGAAGGTCGGATGGTTACTTCTCGACCGTTCTGGGCAGTTCCGCCTATTCGGATTGGATTAATCGCCTTTCCCGAGCACGGAGGCGGTTTTGGACGAAAAAAATGAACTCCTTAACATAGCACTAAGTTGCACGCTATTTTTCAGAGTCAGTCATATTCCCAGGGCCGTGCGGTAAGCTGTTGTTCTGGTCAGTGAGGCTTTCCTAAATTCCCACGGACGTATTGGTGAATTTGGCTTTCAATGCTTTCCCACCTGCTGATTAGTCATTTACTTACGAGGAAAAATATTCACTTGCTATTGAGTGGCAAATCATTCTTCGGCTCTGAAACCACTTGGACTTTACGGTGAACGTGATCTACTATTTGGACGTTAGAAGTATAGCCTTTGAACCAAGTGTCAGCTAAGATGAACTGTTTGTACTGTCAGTACAGGTTACATAAACTATACTAATCCTTATTTCTGTGTTGCTGACTACTCCTTTTGAGTCGCATCCCTAGATACCATGGCTTGGTATGTCGTCGATCCTACCAGTGATCCGCAAAGCAATACAGCAGTAAATAGACATAAATGTAAGACAAAGAAATAGAGGAGAAAGGAGAAAAAAGAATCGTGAAAAAGAAGATAGCAACTTTCTGGACATAGGCTAGTCATTGACTACAATACAATTCCATATTAGAGAGTGTTTCCAGATAGCAATGTAGAATCACCACACGAACTGCCGACATCAGTGTAACATGCAAGCCGGCCGTTTACACTCTGGTTGTCCGTTACCCTTGCGGACCAACTTTAGGGCAACGTGGGGACACCGGGGGACAGCGTTCTCCCGAAGCAGGGGTTCCAACAACAGTTCTGTAAAAGGAAACAACATGATACAAGTATGGGCCAAAGGCCCTATAAGGCATGCACACGACCTACACAGACAAAAACTAAAACTGCGTCGACAATATAGCAGCACGCACTGTTACGCAATTTAAATTCAATTCGTGCGCGCTTGCTGGTTTCGACCGCACGTAAAAGCAGTGATTACTCATCCTCTTGTTTGACACTGTTGCCAATCCAAATGAACAAACAATGATGAATGTACGTTTGAAATAAATACGTGAACACACGGTGTCCTGTTTGGAAGTAATGTGATCTTCTTAGAAAGCCCGTGTTATACGGTTTATCATAGGAGTGAACATTTAACAACGTCAAGAGAAATCCCAACCGTTGAGTTCTAACTGAAAAAGCTTACTTAAAACGAGCCCCCAAATGAGACGGATTGGCGAGTGGCATCATCATGCCGTTGTAACCCGGACGTACCGGTTGTCTCAGGGGTGTACGTCAGTACCGAGTGAACTTGCCAGGCCATATTGTTCAGCTGGTTTGACCATCTTAGTTCATGATCGAAATCAGCTAACTGTTGACACGTCTGAGCTATTGAAGAACAGCGCAGGGTTGGGAAATATGGTGAATCAACATGTGCTAGAGATATGCTGTTTTACCGGCAGGCCAACATCGTTGTCACGTAAAGAAAACGAGAGACAGACACATCAGTATACAACCTATATATTCACAAGAGATTTTCGGGATGTTGTCCGTGGGTCTGATTAAATAAAATTATTCTTCCCAGACGTGGTGACAACACGCATTGCAAAGTTGTTTCAGACGTTCCATCCCACCCGGGGTCTTCCCAATTTCTTGGAAAGGCAGTGGATCCGACCAGGATAAAAGTTCTTGTTTCACTACATCCATATTGAACGCACGTTTGGGCATCCTATCTGGTATCAAAGGTCATCGCGGTTCTTTGCATTCCAAAGTTACTGTATTCAGTGGTCATCGGAACAGCCGATGGACAAAGTAGAATGTATCCTTAAACGCAATATACACATCTATTTTGTTGTTCATGTGACCTATCGATTTGAGGCAGGGATAATTGTGTCCGGTATGTATTTTGATGACCCCGACTCCTTTGCAGAAGCTATACGAAAATTCCTCTTGTTAGTTGCTTTGTTTCTTTCGTGTGATGATTCTTTCAAACTTTGCTATTCGTTAAACCATATAACCAACACATACACTGAACTCCGTCATACTTGGCACATTTCAAGGGGCAGAAAATCTTGAAACATTTCTGGATCTGCCGCACATGAAAGTTTAGCATAGAGCAGATCGGGAGTGGTATTATGAGTAGTGTAATGTTTTCGTTTAAACAAATCATGTCCATCGGTCCTGTAGATCGTTACACATAACGCAGACTCCAGACATACACTATTTTGAAGCAACAGTTGTTTTTTCCTTCAATGTGGATGCAGATGGTTTAACTTTGTCATATAAGAAATATCTGATGTTAACTCCCTTAATTCGAAATAGCTTTAATTAAGTGGTTTTTCAATGAGCAACGATTCTCTTCTACACTTAGTAGTCTAGCACCAGTTGATTGCTATGGGATTAACGTGTTGTTACTCTCCAAGATATTTAATAGTTGTCGTTTCTGTGCTGGTAACTCACCTGGTAGCAGAGTGTTTATCGAGCGGTTAGATCAGACAAAATGTGGATTTGTAGAAATTGGAAACAGTAGACTTCTACCCATATACTGCTGGGATTAGGTGGAAAGTTTTTCGCGTGTTATGTGAAAAGCATAGTTGTTTAATATTTGTAAGTGACATTAGTATTGCGAGTATTTCGTTCGCCCGTGATTAGGTCAAGGGTGAGGGAAATGATGCAATGAGACTGGAATGGAGCGGTTTCTCGATTGAAGTTTCAGCCAATCAGAGTTTAAGCACAAGCTACTGCAGACAAAGTTGGGTCGATCGGCACCAACCGATCAAAAAGGGCGATCAGCTGCTGTACCGGATGCAACGAACTAGACAATGAAGACGTGAGAACACTTGTTGTTCAATAACAGTCATAAATACTGTTGTTCCTCAATTTTTCCAACTATCCGAGATTGCTTAGTGCCGCCCAGATTATTGTTATTCTAGTTTTATCGATTCGGTAGCTCGGCAAGCGACTAATGGTTTCTTCACTTTTCACCTTTACCGGTTATCCACTCTCATCCAGTCGTTTATTATAAGTGAATTTAAGAGGCGTTCGTGCCTGTTGTGTGCACGAGACACCAGAGGTGTCGTCCACTATTGTTTCAATAGACTGAAAGGACGGTCCAAAAATCGTTTTAATGGAACAACGTAGCTCTTCGTGTTGCCAGCAGTCAGCATGGCCTTGCTTCGCCTTTGACTTCTTAAAGCCGTTCAGTGAGTTGACGGCTCGCACTCATCGCTTGGGTCCGCAGTAGAGATGGCAAGTAATTCATTCTATCTCCGTGTCATCCTCGAGCCAACTTCACCGTTGTTACTGAGCCACTACGGACATTCCTGACATTGGTGACAGGTTGTTTGTATAGCCGCTACCTCAATCTAATCCCTGAAACGTTACCGCAGCTGTGTTGGTGCACCTTTGAGATAAACGGCGACCACACGGTGGAAACTTGTTCTTTCTTCCGGTTGTTTAATCGTCTAACATTCAGCTATAGTCATCAGCCAAATTCCATACAATAACCAGGTATGCTGACGTTAATGAACAACTTGGTTCTTGAACCGTGCTGCTTACAGTCCAGTGCATCATTTGCGTGATAGGTAATTCGCAAATGTCACGTTGTTGTACGATCGCGTAGTCAAGCAACTAGTGATGAGCACTTTGTGGACGAGTTCAAGCGTAATTTCCTTCATATTCAGCTAGAAATGGGTGTTCGTGATAGTTTATTGCCTGGTGGCACATACGTGTAGCTGGCGGCCACCGTTGCTATTGACCACGCCAGTGCCGTGAAATCCAAGAACACCTAGTCAGACCGTTAAGTCATGCCTAACCCGCGCATTCAAATCGGATAGGAGAAACGACCGATCACCCACCGGTGCCAAGCAAATTACGGTGAAGACTGGATTAAAAAACTAGTCAGTCAGATTACTGATGCCGCTTGTGGTTAGACCGTAAACATTGAAAACCTTTGCTGACTTACCTCGATCGGGTCGCAAAGTTGTGGATCCCGTCTGGGGGGTGGTACCATGTGGTTCGCCTTTCACCATATAGTCGATGTGTCTAATGACCACAAAACAGACACGATGCCTCCTGAACATCTTCTACTGAGTAACCGATCCAGTCGAATATGTAACCATTTCCTGATTCCCTGAGCTAACTTTGGTTTACAAGCCATACCATACTCAAGACTGCGATATAAATGCTTCGGTGGCTCAAGTTAATCGCAATCACTACAGCGCGAAGCTTCGGTTGTCCAACAGCTTGTTCACATTCTGTGTCCTGCATAAGGTTGCTTTGGGAGATCCCACATTTAGCCTCCGGATACACAATATAGAATTTTCTTGGGGGACCCTACCAGAAGCCAGTGACTCAAAGGTCCGAACTGTGAGACAACAAGAGATGGAACGTTTTAGAGGGCTTCTAGCCTAAACCGCTAGCTCGTTTGGTAGTAATGGGATTACCCAGGCTGATGGCCTAGTGCATGAGAAAATCACGATTACTTTTGGGTTCTGATAGTTTACTATAAGCTATTTGCTTGGGAATACTTTTGTTAGCCCTCTCATTCCGTACGCGGGGACAACAATGCCCCAACTGTGAATGTAGTCCTTCTGTTTACTGCTAGTTTTGTGCCTAGCTGCCTAAGCACTCTCACGCAATCGGTGGCGTGAAAAAAGGGTAGCTGCCTTTTATCTGACTTCCCCCTTATCGGTTTAGGTTATACGGTTAAGCATGATAGTACCGAAGTCCTAAACAGCGTAGCTCTCCAGATCAAAACAGCACATCATGCAGAAAAGTCAGAACAGTCAGACACGCATGAATGACGGCATCCGTTTCGGTCTAGTCTGTCAAAGTGACCGAAATCAAAGGATGCCTGCGCATAACCGTCACCACCAGCGGATTGCGCCGAATCATATGTGGTTCCATTTACACGCCACGTGTCAAATGTAAATTCGATGGACTAAGACCAGGAAGTGTGTTATTCAATACCTTTTGATCCAACCGACCAAAGCTGGTTTTCCAGATGGTTGGTTACTACGAAAGTGAAACACTCATCTCTCGAAAACAACAAAAAACAGTGAGACTCTGATGGTAAGATCTACGCCGAGGAGAGAAATAGTAAAAATAGAAAACAAGAGATACTACAATAAAGTAATATATGTTGTTGCATTCCAGACAAAAGGAAGGAGAGTAATATTTGATCGTCACCTTGGTTACGAGCTCAGTCGCTTGATCCAAAACCGGGGAATGAGAAGAGACGCGACAACGATGCTTATTGGAAAAGTGAGACAAAATTAGGCCACGGAAGCTCTAAATTTATAGGATAAAACGATCACCATAGATGGCCGACAGACAGAGCGAATCAAATTAAACAGTCATGTATGGCAATCAGGGTGTCAGCGCAAATCACTTTACGGGGGACATCGAAAATCAACGCGAGAAAAAACAGTCCAAATAGCGCACAGGCGTTCAACCGCACGCCAACACTCTGGTTGACTGAGTGGAACCATACCACCACCCATGACCATACCATCCTAGCTGGGCCGGCCGATCGACGTGGCGTGATGCATCCTGGCTGTCTCGTCAGGAAATGCGCCTCTCAACAAAGAACAACGAATTAAACTAAACAAAATACCAGAAAACCTTTAGTATAAAATGCGCCAACAAAGTTCAAGAAGAGAAAAGATAGAAAGCCATTATAGTCCAAGTTTCCGAAAAGGAGAGTGGGTGATTTACTAAGTGATTGCTGTTAGATGGAAATAAAAAAAAATACACACATTAAACAAATTAATCGCATCTAACATGTTTATTGGCTCTTCGCCGGTGAATTCGACGATGGCCTTGCAATCAGATGCAGTCAACGCATTCGCGACCACATTCGTCGCAAAGTCCTATGACGTCCATGATTCATCTGGTTCCTCTGAACTAACGACTGCGCAACTATCACTCACTGAACCTTCCATCCAGATCGTATTCCACCAGACGATCGGGTTCAAGGTTATATCCTCAAATGACCTAAAATCAATATAACAGCGCGAACGACTTCCTTAGATAACATCCTGTTATCACGGTCTTTGGCCACCAGGATTTCGCCTACTTGCCTTTGACCGCCCTACAAAGCTGTTTTGAAAGTTGGACGCCGGCCAATTTACGGGCGCGTCGTAAACGACAAGGATGGCTGATCTTCAGCACTGACAGAGTCCAGTCTTTATCCCTTCGGCAAACCACGTCATTGCTCGACCGTCGGATACTCAGTATGCTTTTTGAACATCACGGATAGAAGCAGCTCAAGTATCACATATCCTGTTGATACGATGTTCAAGTTTCACTGTCGTACAATAACGTAAACAACACCACTGAGCGATAAACAAGCACCTTTGTCTTCATCTTCACGTTGTGATTCTGCCAGCCACTTCCTTTTAGACGCCAGAAAACATCCTAATCTTCGCCACACGAGTTTGAGGTCCAAAAATAGATCCGTCGACAAATTACTACCCAAGTAGCAGAAACCTGTGTGATTATCCAGAATGTCTCTTTTGATGCGCATTCCAGGCGTAGGCACAGCACTCCTACTCGGAAAAGGCTGAATGAATGCAAATTTCTTAGCTGTGTTGCTATCCAAATCACATTTGTTTACCCCAATCGCAAAAATCGCGAAAATAGTTGAAGTTCATTTTCGCTTTATGTATACTGCGCACTATCATCTGCAAACAGAAGCATGCACATCATTAAAGTACGTAGCCGGCTTGGGATGCCGAACCGCCGAATACTCAGCAGATCTCCACCCGCGCGGTACTCAACCTCAACGCCGTCTTCTGAGTTCTGAAAATCGGCTTTTAGAATTGCAGTCAAATGTAAAGTAAATAGGTTTGTGGGCTAGAAAATAACCCTGCTTCACGTCATCGACAATGTCGAAATTGTCGGAGATCGATCCATACGACAGTACCTTCGAATTCATGACCGCATACAGCAATCCAGTCAAAACAACGGGCTTATATGAATATCCAAATTTATCAAACACCATCCACGATGTCTCTCGACACACGTGATCGAAAGCCCAGTTGAAGTATACAAACAGGGCATACAGCAGCACTTCTGGATCTGTCGAGCAGTGAACACAATGTCGATCGTATTGTGACTCGTCCGGAACCTACATTGCTGCTTGTGAATAATGATCACCAAAATTTCCGCTCTGATTCGGTTCAGCAGGCTTTTTACTGATACCTCTCCTGTGCGGCTCAGCACCCTGATGCCCGGATGCATGTCTTTGCCCTGCATGCTACTCCTAATTTAAACAAAAGTATGATCAGGGCATCCTTGAACTCCTGTGGCATTATTTCATGCTCCCACATGCAGTGAATCAGTTGGAGCAAAGCACGTTCGAATACTGAGCCGCCATACTCCAGAATTTTCTCTCGCAACTCATCTTACTTTGCAGCCTCTCCGTTCCGCAATGATCCTCTGTGAAATCTGGAGCGACAGCAAGTGAAATTTTGACATCTTGTTATGATAGACTCTTCACCATCTCTCAATCAGTGGCATCAGGATAGTTTATTAGGCTAAAAGTTGTTTGCATCTGACGTTCATATAGCTCTCCGGTTGAGTACATGAAAAACCAGTCCCCGTCAATCTGTGTTTTAGTAGACTTGGTGATTCGGTCAAAAGTCATCTTAAGCGAGTCATGGAATTTTTTTTGTGTTAGACAGTAAGCACAACTATATATCAATTCATCTTGCTTTCTCTATCAGTTGCCCGTAGATTTCCGGAAACTGTCAGGTGAGTTGATGACAAGACTCAGAAACCTGGCTATTTTGTATTACTTACTTAGCTCTATTGGGATGGCAGCATACGCTTCATTGTGCTCCCATATCAAGCTCAGGATAACTGCATCGTTGTTGTCAAGAAAATTCGGGTGTTTCTGGCTTCGAATACCTGTTGACTCAATGGCTACTGCCTTGATCTGTTCGGTGAGGTTTTGCCAACTATCGACAAGGTCAGTGAATACGGCAGCATGCTCCGGACAAACGACAGTTGAACTCTTAGGTTATACAATCTTTTATCATCCAGCTTCTGCCGCTGTCCTAATGATTTGCAATACACAGGCTTGCTGACGTAAATGAACACTTTGGTTCTCACCAGCGTATGATCTGTACTGTATTCAGCCCCACGTATTGCTTGTGTGACACGCACTTTACAACTATCGGTCTATTACGCTATCACACAATCCATCAAATATTGATGACAGCTTTGTGGGTGTGTTCAGATGGTGACATTGCTCACATTCAACTGAAATCGGATATTTGTGATAACTAACTTTTAGGATTATGTGCTATAATTATTGAATCGTGCACCACTACCTAAGCACTCCTACATTGTCAATAGTACGACGTGCAACCCAAAGAGGGTAACCATTTTTGTCTGGTTGCTTCTCTTTGGCCCATCTAATATGACCATACCTGGTAAAACCGGAGTCCTGGTCAGTATAGCCCTCTTGATCAAGATTGTACCGAAGCCCGACCACCACGCCAAGGACAAAGAATAGGTCACGCCTATAACCGATCCATATTTTCGAGACTTTACATATCTCTGTTTTTCAAACATTTGTAAAATAGCTGCCTGTTATGCAGATTATGCTCTCTTCCTTGAGGATCTTCTGCATTTTTCTGGCGCCTTCGTGAACTACATATGTGGCTTCCTTTACGTTTTCTAGATGTGGATCCATCTTAATATGTCCCCGATTGATAGAGACACTGGCATTTTTGACGGTGTTGATCAAGTCCTTTTCTTTCGCCAAAACACGCTGAATGATATCCGCAAACACCTTGTTATCGATCTTACCGTAGCTTTGAGTTAACCAACCATTCCTTGAATATTGGCAATTGTTTGCCCACCATGTAACACGATGACATGCAATCTCGACTGTCACCGTTTTCACGTTCCACTGTAGTTTGGATTTCCCACTGAAACTCGGACGACTAAACGCAACTAGTTTGCTGTTATCAGCTCTTCACATTACCTATACGACAGATACAACCCTATACAATGTGTGTGTTTCAGCGTGGCATTGCGAACTCTATTTGTGCTAACGTCAACCCCTGCGACCAGGCTGGTGCTATTGGACTTATGGCGCAATGATTCATGTACGCATAAGTTTGACCAAGCGATATCTTCTATAAGATTCTTTACATTTAAAGCGATCACATCCAGTGTTTACCTTTGCTTCAACCTGGTGGTGGCCTAAGATGGTGAAGGCAGAAATCGATTGAAAATCGATCACCTGCGCACGCTGACTAGGTCTTGACTCTCTAACGGATATCAGTAGTGTGTGCTACTGAGATGTAAATTGTAATCATAACTGACTGTGTGCACTAAGCTCACCTTCGGTGATGTTAACGTGTGGAACATTTGGCGGAGGTATTCTATCATTCTGTTTAAACTGGTTTTGCGACTATCACTATGAGGAATTAAGGCACCCATTATCTTCTCCAGTAATGAGTTTTCTCCGCTAGTTTCATTTTTCTGTTCCGTAATTTTCTCACCTGGTTAATGTGGTATCTTTTGCCTTCTTATGGAGCACGAAAACTGCATACATACTCAGGCAAAACATCTCTGGTGCTCTCACTTCACTCGTGTGCACAACAAAACGAGAAATCAGTAACAGTAATGGAGTTACTGACTGATTCAACTTTTTCATTTTCACTGGTACACATGACTAACTTTAGTGTACCGAACATATCTCTTATTAATGTTAGTATGCTCCACATTAAGCCGAGGCATCTTGAAGTTCAAATGAACCTATTCCAAAATTAACCCAATAGATCTAAAAAGTACATTTTTGAGCGCAAAACACTACGGTCAGACGGAATGCGTATAGAAAAAGAGTTTACTATGTTAGCATCGGTTGTCTTGTTCCACCGGAGGACTATCGAACAGTGGAACGTTTATTTTTTATTGTCTGCTGTGAAAAGGTAATCGCAATTCAATATACGAGGTCGTGATTAGATCCTGTTCGATATATTTCTATACCGAATTCACTGCCACTCTTCAACTACTTGGGTTTTTGTGGTTAATATCTGAAGCACATGAGTTACTGATGGTTCTTTTTCTGAAGACTGTCGGTTTAACATTTTCACGGAACAATTTACAGTATAAAAGCATAGAACAACTGAAAAAATACATACGTTAGGCTGAACCAACCGAATTTCTGATAGAAGTGGAACGACCAATCGGACGGCCGTGTTAGACGGTTCGGCAGAACTGCTGCCAATGCATCAAACTAAGAGTTAGTGGAGAGAGTAGCCTTAGTATGGCTGTTGAATTTTTAACCGAAGGACCTTGGATTCTTCGTGTTCATTTTTGAATAGGATGGACATACTCATGACACCTAGTTGTTTGGAATCGATAAATATGTTTGAAGTTTCCAAGTAAACATCAAAACGCGTGTTCACATGTAACTTATACAAAGTGCTCGAAACGCTTTTTCTTGTACATGAAAATGTGTCTTATGTGTGTCGTAATTTTCAGTTTCCAGTGAAGATTTTACTTTAATGGGCTCTAATTACTCATTGTGCACATTTTCACCAGAATGTTTCCTTAGTCTACACTCTTCAGCTGGCGTCATAAGCCATTAACGAATAGCAGCGGTGCAGTATATTGGTTATTTCGTCGACGACTCACATTAATTTAGTCATTAATAGTGTTAATTAACAGTAAGCGAAAATGATAGCCTATTGTTAACCTTTGTCCAGTATCAGTTTAGTGACATCTCACTAATGACACACGTTTAACTTCAAATTGAGTTAATCCATCGTGAAAAAAAGGTTAATGAAAATGAATACTACTCAGAGACAAGTTGCTTTCCTGTTTTCAAACTTGTATGGTTTTAACACTAGATCTAACATATCTGACAACCTTTAATGTTTTGGTCACGTCTCCTTATATTCCCTGCTTCCATTCAGTTGATTCAAGAATACGGAGTGGATAACCTTCTCCGATGGACATTAAAAGAACACGTGACTCTCAGAAACATGGTCGCCTGTACCGCAGAATTTGCATTTATTCGTTCTGCTTCAAAGCATACATCAGATTTCAATCTGCATTTACAAAGCCTTCCAAAAATGGACCGAAGCCATTTCTCTGTTTGCCTTGGCGTCAGTCCGGAAGGAATTCTTTTATACAGGGTGAACAGTTTACATATTATCTTTATACTTTAGTTAATAAGGTCGTAAATGTTTTCTGGCAGCAAAAATACGGAATATAGTTTTGGTGAACCCAGTGATTATAAGTATCACGTGTAGCTGTGTTGTGACATTTCTCCCCAATCATTTCTACGTTGTCTTGCCTATATTTCAGAGAAAAACAGGTCTGTTCAGTGACGGATCGTGTCATCTCACACAATAATTTTCACAGTATTGCATCAAAACCGCAAATTCCTCACCCATTACTGCAATCAAACCTACTAGGTGTGATGGTAGCTAGTGCCGATAATTCACTCACTCGGGAGCAAGTTTGTACCAGTTGCGAAATGTACTGCAATTCATCAACAAACCATCGACTTATCGAAATACCCACGACCAGGACAAGTGATCGATTTAATCCGGCTCAGTAGAGAATCAGGTATGGCCAATAAGCATACGCGGAATATCTCATGAACTCAGCCGAACTATTGACTGGAGTCCCAGGTTGACCTAATGGAGAGCTGTTCTAATCCGACGACGGCAAGCTGACGGGCAACCAGCAGAAACTGTCAACCCCGGGTGACTGTTGTGCCTTGGTGTTCAGTAAGAATATTCACTTAGTTTTAATCCGTCTAAGTTTTGATCGGAACCAACATTTTTTATTAGTTTTTTTGAAGATCACACAAGACTTGATATAGAACGCCGTGCGAAGAGATCTTAAGACTCATCGAAAAATACTAAAAGTCAGAAAGAGCTTACTGTATCCGCCAGTTGTGCATGACAGTGTTCTAATTTCTTACTGAGTTTGTCCATAGTACATCACAAAGCTTGATGTGGCTGAGCTGTTCACTTCTGGAGTGTCTAATTTTGTGTTACCTGCTTCATTTTCAAGTCGCTTCGGTCCCAACTGTGCCAGTGTTGTTCTTTCTCTCCTGCTTTTTTTGTATCGGTAAACTTTAAATCTATCTCTCAACCATCCTTGAGCATAGGTATCTCTACGATATGTCTACATTTGATACGACCATTTGTCACGACTCTTTAAATCGTTGTACTGTTGTCACCAGTCTCCAAGCCACTCTTCCGTGCATTCTTGTATAATACATGGTATCAAATCTAGTATTAACCGATGAAAAGTTCACCGCGCAACACTTCCTTATGATAAGACCTAGTTACTGCTCGGCTGAGTTGACTCTGCCATCACTATCGTTTCTGTCTGAACACGCAAAGCAATGTCCATTGTTTCCAGGATCCCTTTACGAGAACTTCGTTCTGCCAGTTGATATAAAGAGCACTTCTGAGTCTATGTAGATGAATGGTTTTCAAGAGATGATGGTAGTGTAAGTGTAATATTCCAGTTTTGCCTCCAAATAGGAGTGTGTTTAGTATGCAGATAGGGAAAATTTATATTTTCCTAGTTGTGATCTGCGTGGATTATTTTAATATCCGATTTGAGAATGGCATTATTTCTGAGGTTGCCTGCCACAGTCCTTCGATAGCTCAGTTGTAAAAATAATCGATTACCTATACGACAGTTGTAGTTTTCAGCCAAATGTTCCTGCTTGGAGTTGGTAGCTTGAAATTATTCGGTCCATTTGTGACCAATTTTTCCATGAGACAGTGAGTAGTGTGTAAATTGGGATGGATGCTGGATAAATCACGTTGATGCTTTTTACGGGTGGTTTTTTTCTCGAGATTCTAGGCGAAGATTTTTCTCGTCAAATTTGTCAGAAATCATTCCGTATCACAATGCGAGACTTGGTATATAGTGTCTCACTTTCCGCTAACAGTATATCAGAACTCCGATTCAATCTTGACTGTTTCAAATGACCGAAGTCACTCACTGAATAAAATGGCAAGATTTTCACCTTATCCTAACTTGACAGTATCCATCTGAGTCAAGTAGATTACATATTTTTCGAGAAAACGTCGGTTAAAATTGGCGTCGCTTTTAATTTTCTTGTAGTCAGTTTTTTTTACAAATATTGAACATTTACCAAAAGTTCCTTCTCAACCATTACTATCGAGAATGTCAACAGTACACACTTAGGATAGCTGTAGGTATTCGGAGTACATGTCTGAAATTCATTCCTCGTGCATATGGCTACAACAGATTTTCTCTATATATTACATTCAAATGAGTATGAAGTAGGAATTTTCGTTTCTTGTAGTTTAAGTTGTTCACTAAATAACATTGCAAAGACGGAGGTCAAGAAAATGATACAGACAAAAACCATATTGTACATCGTATAAATTATCTTCTAATTGAAGGTTGATTGGCATAACAATTTGCCCCACTTCCTGGCACTCTCACTCTGCTCTTCTTCGTCAAAGGGTGTGCATTGAATACCTCACGTAGCGACACTGTTGAATTCGCGCGCGGATGAATAAGTAATGTAACACACGTATACACAAGCTAATCAATATCCCAGAATTCGAGTCGAGCTGGTGCGTGATACACGTCACGAATGAACCGCAGCACTTTGTTAGCCTTGTATGCTGGCTCTGTGTTTCTGGTGAGCTACGAGATGGCGGCCAGACGTGACAAATGTTTGGTACTTTTGGACTGGAAAACCCGCAAAATACTAAATGTCCATTTAGCCGAACGCAAACGATTGCATAAAGCTTTGTGTGCCGATCTAATGGCGAGTGCACGTGTGCTAGTGGTAAATACTTGGCGAGTGAGAATAGATTTATGCGTTTAGTTAAAAAGCACAATTTCACTTATACAGCAACGGCCTAGTTCGCCCAACTGTTGACTAACCTGTGAAAAACCAGAGGAAAGGATGAAAAAGATTCGTTTCCGTGACTACTTCCTTAGCAACCATAATTGAGTTTTAGTTGAGATAGTGTTTTAACAATAACATATTCATATCCAAGTCTGTTTTTCACTTGTTTGTGAGGGAGCTACCTTCCAGAACCCAGTGGAAGCATTCTGGTATCTCTTCTCTTGAGCTAGGAAACTAACCCGACTAAAAAGGACAGGTCTACTACAAACGAATTTTACCTAAGAGTCTCGTTTACTCACCACAACCTTGATAATAAGATTGGATGTCACTTTTCTATATCTCATCAGTGCCAGGTAAATCCGGCAGTAAGTACTCATGAACATAAATGACGTACAATTTTGACTCGAGGTGATCGACTTATACAATTCGAGCTGGTGTTCACACATTCAACTTAACAAGTCGAGTTGTATAAGTTCATCCCGTTTGTTCAAACGTAAACTTATCCTCATCTGAGATGGCCCGTCTACTATGCATATTATGTCTGCTCTCTGTTAACTCCTGTGCTCCCAACTTCTTATTTTTGTGAATAAACCTGAAAAGCTGACTTAGAATGCCACTGTATCTGACGTGGTAGTCACTTTGAGCTGACGTCTTCCTAATTTTAACTCTTCTTTTGTGTACGACATTGCTACCCACAGCAACCGAAAGACGCCTGGATTTGGTATACTAGCACTATCCGGTGGAGTAAAATAGACCATTTATCACACAAAGTGAGTAAACTCGTTATCAGATATGTCTATCTTGTTTTCAAAATTGACCGCAGTTTTGACAAAAATGTGATGCTTTTATCGCTTGGCAGTCATGAAAATGTGTTAGTTCATTGGAGTTCGACTGAAAGTTCAACAACTGTTTAGTTAACAATGCACTGAATACGGTTCTGTTTACACATACCGTGCTCAGAGGCATTCTGAATGTGTAAATTGCTGACATTGTGTAACGGTAGTCAAAAGATTTACAAATGGAGTTCATTATACCTAGAAGACATTCAGCTGGCTTGTTTTTTATCGAGTTGTTCATAAATGTATTTGGTCCCAAAGAACCCCCGTTTTTAAACTGTGACGGTAGATTTTTCATCTGTGATGTGTCGATTGATGGTTGGCTCTCTGTGCTTGCGTTAGCATTTCATTCAGTTACCTATCCGTGAGAGAATGGAACTCGGAGTTTTCTGGAAGTCTATTTGTCCGTCGGAAGCTCTTTATCTAGCGAGCTACTAGCTTTAATTTCCGCTCTCCAGCAATTACATTGATTCTCTTAAGAAACAATTCGCTTTATTCTTAACGACTGTGCCAGGACCGTTAGCTGCGTTGAATGAAACCATATTCTACATCCACTGTTGTTTAAAAACTTTATATATTTGCGATGTTATGCAACACTGCTGGTACATATAGAAACTTAGAAACTGACGTGGGCTATCACACAATTTGACGCGCAGTCAGTCTAAACTTTACGATGGGATTGGACAATGACTATTTGCCGGTTGTACAAATCTTTAAACGAGATTTAGGTTTGTCCCTGGTCAAATCTCCCCCGCCAGTATCGCACCTTGTCTATAGAGACAGTTATTCGACTAGTGTGTGTCAGAACACTTCGGAGATCAACAGTAAACGTGTTTCAGAGCGTTAACAATAATGATGGGCTTATGGACTGAGAAGTGAAAATTGTTTTGGCTCTCACCACCTATAGCCTTTTGTAGCAAAAACTCACAAACTGCTTCTAGAAGATTAACGAAAGGCGAATGTGAATGGAAGCAAACTGTTCCTTTGTTTCCAACAACTCGCTGAGGTTCTCACACATGACCTTCAACTCAAGAATGTGTAAGTCTTTCCAGATCACTGATGCCGTTTTGCGATAATTTCTTCCTGGTTGATGTTCCAAAGAAAAACGGCAGGTTGAGCCAACTGTATGCATAATTCATAGAACCGAATACATGTTCGCTTATTTGCTGCCTCGCAACACAACGTCAATAAAGAATCTGACGTTTGTGCAGTGTTTCCATAACGTCTTTGTTTAAGAAACTCAAAACTTTGAATTTCTTTGATCCAATCCATCGGTGCACCAGAAGGACAAATATTGCGTGTTGGTCGGTCTAAGGCACAACCACTGATTACACTTGACGAACTCATAACAACAGCAGCAATTAAACGTGATGCAACCTACTAAAACTTTGCCATTTTCACGACTAATCGTATGATCGCCAAGCATAAACTAGGGGTTGATATCTCGCAACGCTTGTTGTCCTTTTTGATGAAGTTATCGGAAACACTGACCAACGAATGGAGATAGACTTGGGCGACCATGAAACTTGTTTACGTAAACAGAGGTTTAACCTAAGTGCCTGACTTGGGTTCGGCACGTTTATGACACCTTCTCGCCCACCGCTGATTACGGAAAAGTATGAGATTTACAGTGTCATCCATGTTGTTTTCTCAATAACAGTCCTTGACAGTTCGGACTATAACTCATTTGTATGTTTATGTAATGTTGAACCATTGTTGTTACTACTGGAGACGACATCCATGATTTTTTGACTAAGGTTGTTTGTATTTCGGTAACGCATAAGATTTTCATGGTAGTTTAACAACCACGTGATTACAACTGTTTTTTTTATAGAACGACCTGCTTTCAAGGCAGATTACTTTATAATACCATTTTTTTAAAACAAGAATTCTGTGTTTATTCCGATGACGTAAATGATCGTCTTCAAACAGTAGCTATCATCTATGGCATGGTTGCTAAGGTAAAAATGAACATATTACGTTTTTTTAAATTCCTGTCAGAGTGTGAAAGGTTTTATTAGAATGTACCTTAACGTTTGGGCGGCTTAGTTACTGTGACTATCCGTGTGGTGTAAAGCAAGCATATGGCACGCAAGAGTTCGTCCCGCATGGTCGTTTGAATCTGAAGAAAAATTGTTCCTTCTACATCATGTGCACACCAACCCAGTCTGACAATGATCAGAACATAATTTCCGTCTCAGATGTATGATTGATAGAGAAAATTGCTTCGTATGATAACTTTTCTCAAAGCGAAACTAAATTTTACACTAATTGCCTTGTTAGTTCATAAAACAACTGCAAGCTTTTCTCGAGAGTACTAATCTTAAACCCACTGTGGTTAGAAAACTTATCTCATGATTTCGGATTTCTTTCTGATTGTCAAGAGTATTATCTAGTAGATTCTTGTCTACGGGTACATTTGAGCGGTTATAAACGACTCAGAACGTAATGTTTCTGGGAATTACAAGCTGGAAACGAATATCTCTAGAATGGGATTGACACTTCCCACGGGATAGTGAAACACTCGTAATGGGAAGTTTGATTCCTTTTTCCTGAATATTTGAAAACCCAAGGCATTTTCAAGTGACGACCAATTAAAGCTCACTTGGTCGATTGAATAAAAGTAAACATATTTAACGTGACATAGTGCCGGATAAATGATGGTTACCCAATGGTTTAAATCACACTGAAATCAGATCATGTTGGAAGTAGTTAAGCCGTTGAGTAAAACATGGTCTAGGACAATGATAGTTACGAAAATTCTCATTAAGTCAGAACACGAAGTGTAGGAAACATATGCCATTGCCATCCGATTACGTAACACAACCTTGTGTGGACAGAGAAAGTTTGTTAAATCGCTTCAACTGTCTTGGGCATTAGCTGACCTACCCGATCGATATGTAGGCAATTAACACGCAATGGGCGTCCATAAACGCAAAATTGAGATGGTATGAATTTTGACCTATACCACGTTTTCCGTGTAACCGTCTTTAGTTTTACTTTCCTTTACAGTTGTAATAGCCTGATGAGATTTTATCGAAAAAATGTTTGCTACACATTCCATGTCTTAGTTCTTATGTATTTGTTTATGGCTGGTACTCTGTACTCATTGCACATTTACGAAAGTACATCCGGTTATCTGCACTGATCGCATAGGTGACCTATGTACAAAACACTATCTACATTCACCTAATTCCAAAAGCTCCACATTCTAGAACAACGAAAATAGTTGCCAGAGACCAACTCCTGTGTATTCGGTTTTGGTATGAATTCAAAACAAATAGATCAATAACATTATTTAAAGTTAATAACCCATGAAAAATGAATGTATATTTCCAGACCAGAGTATTCTTGAACCTCTTGACCAAACAGGTTTCATATATTATTATTCTTTCCTAATAGTAAGTGGAAGTTTTTGAAAAGTAAACTTGGTCATTCAGATTGGCATTGTTTGGATATCTGTCTAACGGAACAGTGTTTTAAGCGTACCAGCTGATGTCTCCTATTTTTTCATCCAAATATGTTGACAATCGAAACGCTGATTCTAATGTTCTTTTTATCTATTGTTAAGTATAAATCTGTAGTCATACTATTGTGAGCAAATCTCAGATTCTCTTATTTACATCCAAGATCGCGTAATTAATAATTCAGGTGGCCCTATTCAATCATTCCACAAGTGAATTCGATCGTACTATGTTTGGAGAGAAGTATCTCATGTAATTGCGCAAAAAGTGCTCATAGATCTATGCACCAAATATTTGCTCAGATATTTGGGGAAAATGCAATTGAAAGAGGCATGCTAATGCCAGTCAAACACTATAAAGATGTTTTTGAACTAACTTCCAAAAAATTGCTACTGATCAGGTAATCACATTCATGGAGGATGTCTATCGGAATAATTCATGCTGCTTGTGTAAACGTTAGTGTGAACTGTCTAATTACCTCAAGACTTGGTGTTTGTGAATTGTAGCTCACCTCAATCATCCCTTAGTATGTCACTTAAAAAGAATTTTCTTTTCTAATTGGGAATTTTATGGATTATTGAGAAACAATGTGGGGTTTAGAAAAATAAAAATCGAATGTAACTCACAATTCCCCGCAGCTTTCGCACTTCTATAAAATTTTCAGTCAAATGGAAGCACTATACTCGAGTTTTGTTTTTGTTGGAGCTTGTCAATGACCGGAATTCGACTAACCGTGTTGACTACTGCGCCAATAACCCCACACCAGATACGATCGAAGTATCGTGTAAACGCACAACCATATTCCTCCGTGAAACAAACTCAGATCTCATCGAGAAGCGACAGGGTTACCATCCTGTTGACTTCAATCGATAACCTCACGGCTAGGATTTCTCTTCAGCGTTAATTAGGAGAAGCCGTTACTTTTTTTGGGCGATATATATCAATTATTAAAAGTGGTGGGGCATTCCGATTTAAACGGCTTGAATATCGTTCACAATTCATAGGAGTTTTCGCTGCTATCAACTGTGAGTAACGATCTAGGCAACTTATATAGATTGTTTGAAATGATTTCTTGTGACGGATGTAATGAACGTTTAGAATGCACAACCCACGAAAATCCCATGGCCGAAATATTTACATTCGTTCCAGGTTTCACACAACCGGTATATGGATTAGTTCACTTTCCGTAATAACCGATATACAGCTCCCATTCAGCACTCATGTTATATATATATGCTGTCATCACTGATACAATATGTACGCTTCTGTAGTATGTTGAGGCAGTGTTGTAGTATCTCGTACGAATATTTTCAATCAAATCAAGGTGATTCGATGTACCATTTTGATGTAAGTTAAACTGTGACTGGAAATTTGTTGCATACCGTCGTTACTGGAATCTCTTGTCAGCCTACTGGTTGGTTTGTGCTTTCATAAAAAATTTTAATTTTGCTGTGCCTGTTATAATGTACCTAGTGAACTGTCTGTTGTGAGAATTGGTGTGTAATGTTTAAATGTTGATCCTAATTTCCCTCACAAGGACGTTGTATGAAAACGTTAAGTAGTGTTTTTGTTTTTGATTACCTCCCCGGTTGCAGGCAGTGAGAATCATCCGAGCATATTGGGAGTGTAATCATGTTACCTAACCTATTCAAATTTATTGTGTACAAAAAAACGGATAAGGGTAGTCCGAAAGTACTTGACCATCTTTGGTTGGAAGCATTAAATTTGTATTTTATCCAATAACGAAATGGGAGCGACTGATTGTGTGATTTCGTTGTTTTCATCATCTGAAACACTGTGTTCCCTTTAGCTACTTCATCACGATATGTTAACATTTCATTTACTGTCATCAATAGCACCACCAGCTATATACATCATACGGATAAGGACAAGCAGCGACTAGATACGCTTACAAACACACCCAGTACTATGTAGTCAAATCCATGGCAACCCGATAAGTTGCCCTAACTACTTTTGTGCACATGACGTCGGCTGGCAAGATCGGATAAGCATCGTTTTTCAGAAAGCCAATAACTTTGGGTTTCGAGTAAGTAACAGTATCTTGAATGAATTTACCGGGTCAACTTGTTGACCTGTTGTCATGACATGTTTAGGAATCGATGACTTTGGATTCCGAGCAATCAGTTTACCAGGTTGAGGCTGGTGCATTGTCAGTTATTCCAACCATTTCGGGATGTGTTCGGCGACTTGCTGTGATAGTTATCCATCTATTCCGTCCATGCAAGCGTCCCTGCAGCGGCAAGTGAACTGGTATACAACATGGGAATCAGAGGAGTTTGATAAACTATTTATGCGATTGCGGAGGACTGGTTCTCTGGTAGTTTGAACTAAGCGCAACTACGCAGTCATATGCGTTCCAGCCATAGCAGACTTTAATTTATGCTTAATGTTGTAATAATGATTTTTTTCCTGAAAAGAGTGAAAAATTTACTTATGGACTTCTATTGAAAACTTCATTATATGGGACCGATCATTTCTTCTCCTCCTTCCATGAACAAGGGCTTCAGTGCGTTGTAGTTCATTTTCGCGGTTTAAGAGAAAGGTTCTTTCGTTTTTGCTAAAACTTACAACAATGATACAAGTTGTATACGAGAATAAGAGAATAGAGAATAAAGCAAAGTTCTTTCGTATATACCAATTAAATGTTACTTTGTGTATAATCACAAATGGTCTTCGTTCCCTTTTCCTGAGAAAGATTACACGGTTAGGAAATTTGCATGGTTCCAAACTCGGCAGCTCGTTCGAATTTTTATGCTTATGTTTGCTGGGTATTACCTACACATTTGTGGTATGTCAGTCCTTACTGGTTTGTTAATACAAGCCCGCTAGCCTTAGTCTGATTCTACTTCCATCTGAATTGCTGTTGCCAATATGCGAAATGTCCGGTACTCTCCCCGATTTCTATTAACTTCAGTTGCATCACTAACAGACACATTTTTACTGGGCTTCTGCAGAATGTACGCTTCCATTACGAGACGATATTAGATTGTCATCTGTACTACGTAGCAATAATTTTAAGCATTGAGGTAAGGTTCCGTAAGGTGGAAGTCATGGCTTAAAGGATCAGACAGAGAGACACGGGAACCAGATAAACAATGAGGCTGCTAACTACCACGTCTGCCGCAATATCGACACAATGCCACTCTTGTTATCCCTTACCCGTCACCATGGTTTCAGTGGCTCCCTCGTCATAGAGCCGTAAATGAACAGCAGAACACAAGTTGTGACCGGTGTGTCTTCAACTCGTTGGACAAAGGCACCGGCCACTCTTTCACAGCAAGCTCCTTCAACCAAATGTTCTACCTCAATTACAACCATTCGATGCTGATCTAAATGATCCCCTCAAAAGCTGTTACACATGACTGCTACTTCAACTGATTGACTGATTCATATTAATTCATGGAAGTAAACATTTATGATGTCTTATGGTTACGGAAGGTTGAGTAGAATATTGTGAGTTAACATTGGCGCTGCAGAAGATTTGTTACTTCCCATTTTTGTGGCAGTTCTCGAAAATACTTCAGTTCGCTACCTTAGTGAACATTCAGAAGCTGTCTGCCCTTTACTCAGCATACTTACATCGTATGGTATGACGCTACATGAATGAATTGATCAGGTTTCCAAGACTGAAGCAAGACAAAATCTAAGCCGAGAGAAACTCACAAGCTGTGCTGCTAATGGCGGCGAATCTCACTCACTGAACACTTCTATTAGACTGGCTAAAGAAATAACCGTTTCTCACATGTGTTACCCCAAGCATGCTAGACTTATCGACGACGATATCACGCATATTAGAAAGTATACTTCATTCCTCATTTGAAGCAGAAACGAATATTGTTGGACCGTTCTTAATGAAAGCCTTAGGAATGAACTTGCCCGAAATGGATTTTTGTTTGTTTGATAGGGAGTGATAATATTTCTGTGTGTGGACCGCTGGATAGGTTGTAAGCATTACGGGCACAGTTCACACTGACCCGTTCCTATTACTCGAATACCTCGTAACGTCATTCCCCTTTACCGTTAATCTAATCGTGAAACGGAGAGTGACTTTATAGTGAGATTGAGTGATATGATTTTGAAGCCGGTTGTCTATTTGAATAAATACAGTTGATCGCTGGTTGCCATTCCATACAAACTAGTGTGAGAGTTTCAGCTCGGTTCGAATCGCATTCCAATTATCTCCGTCTGACGAGTTCAGCCAACGGTGATGCTGGTGGTTGAGTCTGTTGTTGGGGGGGGGGAGCATCACGGAACAGTACGATATATTTTTCCCAATATGGTTGTTACGACTGTACTGCAAGCTGGCAACTTGGGTTTGTCTGTGTCCTTCCAATCATGTCATTAGCCCTGTTTTTAGGTTCAATGACTATTTGTCGTACAATCGCTTTCTTACACGACCTCTTTCTCATACCTCTAATAACTACACCGTTTTCATCTACAGACTGTGTAGCAGCTGCGTTTCACTCAGTTTTCAATATTCCGTTCCTAAACAAAATGCCATCTATGCTAAACCTTCCACCATTTACAAGCTTAATAAAGTATTTTTCATCCACTTCTCAGATTTCCCAAAGTCAGCCTCTTGTGCCCTTGTGGGATCTTGTGTTCACTGATCAATAAAGGAAATGTTTGCTGTAGCATGTTTCTACACTGATTTGGCTAGGTACCAAACATTTTTGGCTTTCTTGGTTGTAAGGAAAATGAGTGGGACACGTGACCGCAATTTGAAAGTGCGCAGCGTAAAGCGTCTCAGCAACATTCGCTTCATTTTGTTTTGACTCAAGCTCTTTGAAGAAAAGAAAAATTGCCATGTGTTTCAAGTCTGAAGATAAGCATCCCTCTACACAGTTCATCTTCTTGTGTAAAACACATCCGGTGGGTGGTTCGACTGGCTGCTTGATCAGTCAGCATTTCAGTGCCAAAAGTTTCATATAGTTGTGCTTGTGTACAGCGTGAAGTAGGCGCATTCAAACTGTCAGCGGTCCATGAACTTCTACCTATTACTTATACTCCTTTAGTCCACATGGACGACCAAGTTACTTGGAATGACCAAGAATAGCAGGAGCATGGAATTTATTGGAGAATCTTTTGAGAGTGAAATAAACATGTTTCTTGCTGTCTTTGTCATGTTTATGCTGGTGAAGTAGTACTGGATTGGTTAATCTGAACCATATTATACGAAATTGAAGAATATGTAGACAAAATCACTTTCTGATACAGTTTTGGTGAGCAGAGTGAACACAAAATAAAAATGTATCGTAACGAGGTACCATCGTGAGATAATCTGGTGTTCATTGAAAGTGGCAAGGAATTTGGCTTATATACGTTTTGCATCACATAGTTAATCGCAACCTCCGATTTCGGTAGATATTACAGATAACGCTCCTCGAAAGGAAGCCTTACACTCAAGTTTCGGTCTCATCACAGTTCGTTAGTAGTGTAACACCTTGCCACTACTGGGATTTGAACTTCGGTTACACTCTCATGAGATAACTGTGTTGACCACTACTTTGTTGTCCGCAGACTAAGCGCGATTGACTTGGCACATTCGTTTGTGAATAGTGCTCACATTGTTTCATCATTTCGAGATGAGACACCATAGTCCTTCTGTTAGCTCCAGTCGATGGCTCCGCGATTAATACCTATCAAGTTCAACCCAGGTAAATCACTCAACTAATCTGACAACGATTATTAGACTGTAAAATGAACCGTTTCCTCTTGGGTACGCGGAAGTCCAGGTTTTTGTCATATCACGGATGTGAGTTAAGTACGAGCTCTGACAAGACGAAACTAAAGTCTAGTGCATCCTTTTAAAGGGATTGATGAGAATACTTGTCTGATTGCGAATTCGACAACCAATGTTCAGCTTATAATTAAATGTTAAGACAATATAATATGAAACGGGCTTTGTGGAATTCTCCAAAAATTCTACTAGTTCGTACTGTGTTCTTCGTACTTTGTAGATCCTGGTAATTTATAGATGTTCTACGGATATTTAACACTGAATGCGTCAGTTGTGCGTTGTTGTTTGTACATCCATTAACACACATGTAGGTGATATCGGATTCACTGTGAATACGAACTAGCCAGGGTCATTGACGACAAAAACTGGCCATTATAAAAGTATTGAATGAGTGGACTGATATCCTTCTGTTTAATACAGATGTCCGTAGCATACGCGGCGCTATTTTCTCGTCAGCATTTTAGTTCAACAGTACCACTTAGTCTTCGGACTTTAACCGAGAAGTCTGAAATGTCTCTCCTAAACATACTTTGAACTCATGGCCTTCGAATCCAATATATCACTCATAATAGGAGTATACAACCACTGAAAGAAGTGAGTCATGAAATCAGATACAAGAAAAACAACAGGGAACACACAGGACAACATACGTTGTGGGTGGCCGACAGGAGATCAACATCCATTTAAGCGCTCCTACCCTTGGTTATTATTCCATGCCTTCTTTCGTCTGATCTGTTGATTTTGTTCAGCAGGTACCGATGATCTTGGTGTGTTACCTTCGTTTACTTACTATGTTATACTTCCACATACTGACCCTTTAGAAACTCCTTTTAGCGATATCCTCGCAGTGCTGTTAACCTCGTTACGAGCCTTGAGCTCTGAATGCACACGAATTTTCCAGGTTTCAAACCAATAGTCAGCTGTTTGTTGACCCAGCCAAAACAAAGCGAAAAGAAAATACAGACAGATTCTGTCGGAAAAGTCATGTCCGTTGTGATGAGTGAAATGCCAGTAAAAGCCACCCGTTACTTTTACACAAGTCAACACTCACTCAACATAGAATCTTCAGAGCTGAAACACTTTTACCACAATCCAAGTAACTACCAAACACACATTCAATTTGAACTCCATAATTAGAATCTATAGGATTATATCGCGCAAATTACCGAGAGGATGCAAAATGGTATTAAGACTGACATAGGTTGGGCATACGAATGACCATGTTGCTAAAAGGCAAAGCATCCTTTGGACGTTTATTTGAAACAAATTTTCCGGAGCAGTCATATTCATTTTTTTAACGGTTATCCTCAATTATCTCCTCGAAGCTCCCAGTTGTACGAACGACTTGGTCACCTGTATGCGAGGTTGTTACTACGATGCCTTATGGATTTACTGGAGGGGTTTAAATGCGAACTATGATTCGATTAGTCTGGTGACTGAATGCTGGGAGTTAATTGCAAAGCATGTGTACGACAAACCGTTTGCATACACACGTTATCATATTGGCAGGTAGGTTCTTCGATTTTACCGTCATTAATTGGTGGAAGTAGGTGGTGAATAAATGCACAGACATAGGAATCTGCTGTCTTCCTTCTGCAAAATTTGGTTCTCAATCACCACTGAACGTTTATGACAGTTTTATCTAATACAAACCAGTTCGTTACATATGTCACACATGCTTTTTACGTCATGTCAGTAACACCCTGAGTCATTTAGACAGTGGGGCTTGATCGTTCTTTATCCAGTGGACACCGACTTTCCCGTTTGCGTTTTCAAATAATGCAATTCATTGTTATTTTCACTCTGTCTTGCATATGAACTATGTTCATCTATGTCGTCATTTTAAACACAGGACACTGAGTAAAGTGACTGATTTTTTCGTCCGACGTACTTATTAAGACAAACGAATCTTGACATCTGGTTAGATGTTACCAGCACCATACTTCACCATCGATTTCTGAAACATTTCCGGTAAATCACTGGATTCTATAATCAGTATAAAGGACAGTTGGCAAGGGAATTACTGACTACGTTTTTCGATCGGTTCCAATCGGTTGCAGAACGTTAGCTACTCATTCATACGTACGTATATGCCAATACTGCTTTTTTAAACAATGATTGAATAGACCATGTGCCACTCTTCAAGTCAGTCAGTGAACGATCGGTCAGCTCATCTCAGGGGCATAACTCGCTGGTGAGCAATACCAAGATATTCCTGATCTTGAAAATGAGCAGTTATCAAAAGTGGCCTCTTCTTTGAGCACCACACATAGTACGGTATTGCGTCCGTACGCAAAGCCCACATAACATACGAAATCACGGCTATTAATTCACGGCATTCAGTCATAAGACTAACCAAATCATAGTTCGCATTTAAACCCCTCCAGTAAATCCATAAGGCATCGTAGTAACAACCTCGCATACAGGTGACCAAGTCGTTCGTACAACTGGGAGCTTCGAGGAGATAATTGAGGATAACCGTTAAAAAAATGAATATGACTGCTCCGGAAAATTTGTTTCAAATAAACGTCCAAAGGATGCTTTGCCTTTTAGCAACATGGTCATTCGTATGCCCAACCTATGTCAGTCTTAATACCATTTTGCATCCTCTCGGTAATTTGCGCGATATAATCCTATAGATTCTAATTATGGAGTTCAAATTGAATGTGTGTTTGGTAGTTACTTGGATTGTGGTAAAAGTGTTTCAGCTCTGAAGATTCTATGTTGAGTGAGTGTTGACTTGTGTAAAAGTAACGGGTGGCTTTTACTGGCATTTCACTCATCACAACGGACATGACTTTTCCGACAGAATCTGTCTGTATTTTCTTTTCGCTTTGTTTTGGCTGGGTCAACAAACAGCTGACTATTGGTTTGAAACCTGGAAAATTCGTGTGCATTCAGAGCTCAAGGCTCGTAACGAGGTTAACAGCACTGCGAGGATATCGCTAAAAGGAGTTTCTAAAGGGTCAGTATGTGGAAGTATAACATAGTAAGTAAACGAAGGTAACACACCAAGATCATCGGTACCTGCTGAACAAAATCAACAGATCAGACGAAAGAAGGCATGGAATAATAACCAAGGGTAGGAGCGCTTAAATGGATGTTGATCTCCTGTCGGCCACCCACAACGTATGTTGTCCTGTGTGTTCCCTGTTGTTTTTCTTGTATCTGATTTCATGACTCACTTCTTTCAGTGGTTGTATACTCCTATTATGAGTGATATATTGGATTCGAAGGCCATGAGTTCAAAGTATGTTTAGGAGAGACATTTCAGACTTCTCGGTTAAAGTCCGAAGACTAAGTGGTACTGTTGAACTAAAATGCTGACGAGAAAATAGCGCCGCGTATGCTACGGACATCTGTATTAAACAGAAGGATATCAGTCCACTCATTCAATACTTTTATAATGGCCAGTTTTTGTCGTCAATGACCCTGGCTAGTTCGTATTCACAGTGAATCCGATATCACCTACATGTGTGTTAATGGATGTACAAACAACAACGCACAACTGACGCATTCAGTGTTAAATATCCGTAGAACATCTATAAATTACCAGGATCTACAAAGTACGAAGAACACAGTACGAACTAGTAGAATTTTTGGAGAATTCCACAAAGCCCGTTTCATATTATATTGTCTTAACATTTAATTATAAGCTGAACATTGGTTGTCGAATTCGCAATCAGACAAGTATTCTCATCAATCCCTTTAAAAGGATGCACTAGACTTTAGTTTCGTCTTGTCAGAGCTCGTACTTAACTCACATCCGTGATATGACAAAAACCTGGACTTCCGCGTACCCAAGAGGAAACGGTTCATTTTACAGTCTAATAATCGTTGTCAGATTAGTTGAGTGATTTACCTGGGTTGAACTTGATAGGTATTAATCGCGGAGCCATCGACTGGAGCTAACAGAAGGACTATGGTGTCTCATCTCGAAATGATGAAACAATGTGAGCACTATTCACAAACGAATGTGCCAAGTCAATCGCGCTTAGTCTGCGGACAACAAAGTAGTGGTCAACACAGTTATCTCATGAGAGTGTAACCGAAGTTCAAATCCCAGTAGTGGCAAGGTGTTACACTACTAACGAACTGTGATGAGACCGAAACTTGAGTGTAAGGCTTCCTTTCGAGGAGCGTTATCTGTAATATCTACCGAAATCGGAGGTTGCGATTAACTATGTGATGCAAAACGTATATAAGCCAAATTCCTTGCCACTTTCAATGAACACCAGATTATCTCACGATGGTACCTCGTTACGATACATTTTTATTTTGTGTTCACTCTGCTCACCAAAACTGTATCAGAAAGTGATTTTGTCTACATATTCTTCAATTTCGTATAATATGGTTCAGATTAACCAATCCAGTACTACTTCACCAGCATAAACATGACAAAGACAGCAAGAAACATGTTTATTTCACTCTCAAAAGATTCTCCAATAAATTCCATGCTCCTGCTATTCTTGGTCATTCCAAGTAACTTGGTCGTCCATGTGGACTAAAGGAGTATAAGTAATAGGTAGAAGTTCATGGACCGCTGACAGTTTGAATGCGCCTACTTCACGCTGTACACAAGCACAACTATATGAAACTTTTGGCACTGAAATGCTGACTGATCAAGCAGCCAGTCGAACCACCCACCGGATGTGTTTTACACAAGAAGATGAACTGTGTAGAGGGATGCTTATCTTCAGACTTGAAACACATGGCAATTTTTCTTTTCTTCAAAGAGCTTGAGTCAAAACAAAATGAAGCGAATGTTGCTGAGACGCTTTACGCTGCGCACTTTCAAATTGCGGTCACGTGTCCCACTCATTTTCCTTACAACCAAGAAAGCCAAAAATGTTTGGTACCTAGCCAAATCAGTGTAGAAACATGCTACAGCAAACATTTCCTTTATTGATCAGTGAACACAAGATCCCACAAGGGCACAAGAGGCTGACTTTGGGAAATCTGAGAAGTGGATGAAAAATACTTTATTAAGCTTGTAAATGGTGGAAGGTTTAGCATAGATGGCATTTTGTTTAGGAACGGAATATTGAAAACTGAGTGAAACGCAGCTGCTACACAGTCTGTAGATGAAAACGGTGTAGTTATTAGAGGTATGAGAAAGAGGTCGTGTAAGAAAGCGATTGTACGACAAATAGTCATTGAACCTAAAAACAGGGCTAATGACATGATTGGAAGGACACAGACAAACCCAAGTTGCCAGCTTGCAGTACAGTCGTAACAACCATATTGGGAAAAATATATCGTACTGTTCCGTGATGCTCCCCCCCCCCAACAACAGACTCAACCACCAGCATCACCGTTGGCTGAACTCGTCAGACGGAGATAATTGGAATGCGATTCGAACCGAGCTGAAACTCTCACACTAGTTTGTATGGAATGGCAACCAGCGATCAACTGTATTTATTCAAATAGACAACCGGCTTCAAAATCATATCACTCAATCTCACTATAAAGTCACTCTCCGTTTCACGATTAGATTAACGGTAAAGGGGAATGACGTTACGAGGTATTCGAGTAATAGGAACGGGTCAGTGTGAACTGTGCCCGTAATGCTTACAACCTATCCAGCGGTCCACACACAGAAATATTATCACTCCCTATCAAACAAACAAAAATCCATTTCGGGCAAGTTCATTCCTAAGGCTTTCATTAAGAACGGTCCAACAATATTCGTTTCTGCTTCAAATGAGGAATGAAGTATACTTTCTAATATGCGTGATATCGTCGTCGATAAGTCTAGCATGCTTGGGGTAACACATGTGAGAAACGGTTATTTCTTTAGCCAGTCTAATAGAAGTGTTCAGTGAGTGAGATTCGCCGCCATTAGCAGCACAGCTTGTGAGTTTCTCTCGGCTTAGATTTTGTCTTGCTTCAGTCTTGGAAACCTGATCAATTCATTCATGTAGCGTCATACCATACGATGTAAGTATGCTGAGTAAAGGGCAGACAGCTTCTGAATGTTCACTAAGGTAGCGAACTGAAGTATTTTCGAGAACTGCCACAAAAATGGGAAGTAACAAATCTTCTGCAGCGCCAATGTTAACTCACAATATTCTACTCAACCTTCCGTAACCATAAGACATCATAAATGTTTACTTCCATGAATTAATATGAATCAGTCAATCAGTTGAAGTAGCAGTCATGTGTAACAGCTTTTGAGGGGATCATTTAGATCAGCATCGAATGGTTGTAATTGAGGTAGAACATTTGGTTGAAGGAGCTTGCTGTGAAAGAGTGGCCGGTGCCTTTGTCCAACGAGTTGAAGACACACCGGTCACAACTTGTGTTCTGCTGTTCATTTACGGCTCTATGACGAGGGAGCCACTGAAACCATGGTGACGGGTAAGGGATAACAAGAGTGGCATTGTGTCGATATTGCGGCAGACGTGGTAGTTAGCAGCCTCATTGTTTATCTGGTTCCCGTGTCTCTCTGTCTGATCCTTTAAGCCATGACTTCCACCTTACGGAACCTTACCTCAATGCTTAAAATTATTGCTACGTAGTACAGATGACAATCTAATATCGTCTCGTAATGGAAGCGTACATTCTGCAGAAGCCCAGTAAAAATGTGTCTGTTAGTGATGCAACTGAAGTTAATAGAAATCGGGGAGAGTACCGGACATTTCGCATATTGGCAACAGCAATTCAGATGGAAGTAGAATCAGACTAAGGCTAGCGGGCTTGTATTAACAAACCAGTAAGGACTGACATACCACAAATGTGTAGGTAATACCCAGCAAACATAAGCATAAAAATTCGAACGAGCTGCCGAGTTTGGAACCATGCAAATTTCCTAACCGTGTAATCTTTCTCAGGAAAAGGGAACGAAGACCATTTGTGATTATACACAAAGTAACATTTAATTGGTATATACGAAAGAACTTTGCTTTATTCTCTATTCTCTTATTCTCGTATACAACTTGTATCATTGTTGTAAGTTTTAGCAAAAACGAAAGAACCTTTCTCTTAAACCGCGAAAATGAACTACAACGCACTGAAGCCCTTGTTCATGGAAGGAGGAGAAGAAATGATCGGTCCCATATAATGAAGTTTTCAATAGAAGTCCATAAGTAAATTTTTCACTCTTTTCAGGAAAAAAATCATTATTACAACATTAAGCATAAATTAAAGTCTGCTATGGCTGGAACGCATATGACTGCGTAGTTGCGCTTAGTTCAAACTACCAGAGAACCAGTCCTCCGCAATCGCATAAATAGTTTATCAAACTCCTCTGATTCCCATGTTGTATACCAGTTCACTTGCCGCTGCAGGGACGCTTGCATGGACGGAATAGATGGATAACTATCACAGCAAGTCGCCGAACACATCCCGAAATGGTTGGAATAACTGACAATGCACCAGCCTCAACCTGGTAAACTGATTGCTCGGAATCCAAAGTCATCGATTCCTAAACATGTCATGACAACAGGTCAACAAGTTGACCCGGTAAATTCATTCAAGATACTGTTACTTACTCGAAACCCAAAGTTATTGGCTTTCTGAAAAACGATGCTTATCCGATCTTGCCAGCCGACGTCATGTGCACAAAAGTAGTTAGGGCAACTTATCGGGTTGCCATGGATTTGACTACATAGTACTGGGTGTGTTTGTAAGCGTATCTAGTCGCTGCTTGTCCTTATCCGTATGATGTATATAGCTGGTGGTGCTATTGATGACAGTAAATGAAATGTTAACATATCGTGATGAAGTAGCTAAAGGGAACACAGTGTTTCAGATGATGAAAACAACGAAATCACACAATCAGTCGCTCCCATTTCGTTATTGGATAAAATACAAATTTAATGCTTCCAACCAAAGATGGTCAAGTACTTTCGGACTACCCTTATCCGTTTTTTTGTACACAATAAATTTGAATAGGTTAGGTAACATGATTACACTCCCAATATGCTCGGATGATTCTCACTGCCTGCAACCGGGGAGGTAATCAAAAACAAAAACACTACTTAACGTTTTCATACAACGTCCTTGTGAGGGAAATTAGGATCAACATTTAAACATTACACACCAATTCTCACAACAGACAGTTCACTAGGTACATTATAACAGGCACAGCAAAATTAAAATTTTTTATGAAAGCACAAACCAACCAGTAGGCTGACAAGAGATTCCAGTAACGACGGTATGCAACAAATTTCCAGTCACAGTTTAACTTACATCAAAATGGTACATCGAATCACCTTGATTTGATTGAAAATATTCGTACGAGATACTACAACACTGCCTCAACATACTACAGAAGCGTACATATTGTATCAGTGATGACAGCATATATATATAACATGAGTGCTGAATGGGAGCTGTATATCGGTTATTACGGAAAGTGAACTAATCCATATACCGGTTGTGTGAAACCTGGAACGAATGTAAATATTTCGGCCATGGGATTTTCGTGGGTTGTGCATTCTAAACGTTCATTACATCCGTCACAAGAAATCATTTCAAACAATCTATATAAGTTGCCTAGATCGTTACTCACAGTTGATAGCAGCGAAAACTCCTATGAATTGTGAACGATATTCAAGCCGTTTAAATCGGAATGCCCCACCACTTTTAATAATTGATATATATCGCCCAAAAAAAGTAACGGCTTCTCCTAATTAACGCTGAAGAGAAATCCTAGCCGTGAGGTTATCGATTGAAGTCAACAGGATGGTAACCCTGTCGCTTCTCGATGAGATCTGAGTTTGTTTCACGGAGGAATATGGTTGTGCGTTTACACGATACTTCGATCGTATCTGGTGTGGGGTTATTGGCGCAGTAGTCAACACGGTTAGTCGAATTCCGGTCATTGACAAGCTCCAACAAAAACAAAACTCGAGTATAGTGCTTCCATTTGACTGAAAATTTTATAGAAGTGCGAAAGCTGCGGGGAATTGTGAGTTACATTCGATTTTTATTTTTCTAAACCCCACATTGTTTCTCAATAATCCATAAAATTCCCAATTAGAAAAGAAAATTCTTTTTAAGTGACATACTAAGGGATGATTGAGGTGAGCTACAATTCACAAACACCAAGTCTTGAGGTAATTAGACAGTTCACACTAACGTTTACACAAGCAGCATGAATTATTCCGATAGACATCCTCCATGAATGTGATTACCTGATCAGTAGCAATTTTTTGGAAGTTAGTTCAAAAACATCTTTATAGTGTTTGACTGGCATTAGCATGCCTCTTTCAATTGCATTTTCCCCAAATATCTGAGCAAATATTTGGTGCATAGATCTATGAGCACTTTTTGCGCAATTACATGAGATACTTCTCTCCAAACATAGTACGATCGAATTCACTTGTGGAATGATTGAATAGGGCCACCTGAATTATTAATTACGCGATCTTGGATGTAAATAAGAGAATCTGAGATTTGCTCACAATAGTATGACTACAGATTTATACTTAACAATAGATAAAAAGAACATTAGAATCAGCGTTTCGATTGTCAACATATTTGGATGAAAAAATAGGAGACATCAGCTGGTACGCTTAAAACACTGTTCCGTTAGACAGATATCCAAACAATGCCAATCTGAATGACCAAGTTTACTTTTCAAAAACTTCCACTTACTATTAGGAAAGAATAATAATATATGAAACCTGTTTGGTCAAGAGGTTCAAGAATACTCTGGTCTGGAAATATACATTCATTTTTCATGGGTTATTAACTTTAAATAATGTTATTGATCTATTTGTTTTGAATTCATACCAAAACCGAATACACAGGAGTTGGTCTCTGGCAACTATTTTCGTTGTTCTAGAATGTGGAGCTTTTGGAATTAGGTGAATGTAGATAGTGTTTTGTACATAGGTCACCTATGCGATCAGTGCAGATAACCGGATGTACTTTCGTAAATGTGCAATGAGTACAGAGTACCAGCCATAAACAAATACATAAGAACTAAGACATGGAATGTGTAGCAAACATTTTTTCGATAAAATCTCATCAGGCTATTACAACTGTAAAGGAAAGTAAAACTAAAGACGGTTACACGGAAAACGTGGTATAGGTCAAAATTCATACCATCTCAATTTTGCGTTTATGGACGCCCATTGCGTGTTAATTGCCTACATATCGATCGGGTAGGTCAGCTAATGCCCAAGACAGTTGAAGCGATTTAACAAACTTTCTCTGTCCACACAAGGTTGTGTTACGTAATCGGATGGCAATGGCATATGTTTCCTACACTTCGTGTTCTGACTTAATGAGAATTTTCGTAACTATCATTGTCCTAGACCATGTTTTACTCAACGGCTTAACTACTTCCAACATGATCTGATTTCAGTGTGATTTAAACCATTGGGTAACCATCATTTATCCGGCACTATGTCACGTTAAATATGTTTACTTTTATTCAATCGACCAAGTGAGCTTTAATTGGTCGTCACTTGAAAATGCCTTGGGTTTTCAAATATTCAGGAAAAAGGAATCAAACTTCCCATTACGAGTGTTTCACTATCCCGTGGGAAGTGTCAATCCCATTCTAGAGATATTCGTTTCCAGCTTGTAATTCCCAGAAACATTACGTTCTGAGTCGTTTATAACCGCTCAAATGTACCCGTAGACAAGAATCTACTAGATAATACTCTTGACAATCAGAAAGAAATCCGAAATCATGAGATAAGTTTTCTAACCACAGTGGGTTTAAGATTAGTACTCTCGAGAAAAGCTTGCAGTTGTTTTATGAACTAACAAGGCAATTAGTGTAAAATTTAGTTTCGCTTTGAGAAAAGTTATCATACGAAGCAATTTTCTCTATCAATCATACATCTGAGACGGAAATTATGTTCTGATCATTGTCAGACTGGGTTGGTGTGCACATGATGTAGAAGGAACAATTTTTCTTCAGATTCAAACGACCATGCGGGACGAACTCTTGCGTGCCATATGCTTGCTTTACACCACACGGATAGTCACAGTAACTAAGCCGCCCAAACGTTAAGGTACATTCTAATAAAACCTTTCACACTCTGACAGGAATTTAAAAAAACGTAATATGTTCATTTTTACCTTAGCAACCATGCCATAGATGATAGCTACTGTTTGAAGACGATCATTTACGTCATCGGAATAAACACAGAATTCTTGTTTTAAAAAAATGGTATTATAAAGTAATCTGCCTTGAAAGCAGGTCGTTCTATAAAAAAAACAGTTGTAATCACGTGGTTGTTAAACTACCATGAAAATCTTATGCGTTACCGAAATACAAACAACCTTAGTCAAAAAATCATGGATGTCGTCTCCAGTAGTAACAACAATGGTTCAACATTACATAAACATACAAATGAGTTATAGTCCGAACTGTCAAGGACTGTTATTGAGAAAACAACATGGATGACACTGTAAATCTCATACTTTTCCGTAATCAGCGGTGGGCGAGAAGGTGTCATAAACGTGCCGAACCCAAGTCAGGCACTTAGGTTAAACCTCTGTTTACGTAAACAAGTTTCATGGTCGCCCAAGTCTATCTCCATTCGTTGGTCAGTGTTTCCGATAACTTCATCAAAAAGGACAACAAGCGTTGCGAGATATCAACCCCTAGTTTATGCTTGGCGATCATACGATTAGTCGTGAAAATGGCAAAGTTTTAGTAGGTTGCATCACGTTTAATTGCTGCTGTTGTTATGAGTTCGTCAAGTGTAATCAGTGGTTGTGCCTTAGACCGACCAACACGCAATATTTGTCCTTCTGGTGCACCGATGGATTGGATCAAAGAAATTCAAAGTTTTGAGTTTCTTAAACAAAGACGTTATGGAAACACTGCACAAACGTCAGATTCTTTATTGACGTTGTGTTGCGAGGCAGCAAATAAGCGAACATGTATTCGGTTCTATGAATTATGCATACAGTTGGCTCAACCTGCCGTTTTTCTTTGGAACATCAACCAGGAAGAAATTATCGCAAAACGGCATCAGTGATCTGGAAAGACTTACACATTCTTGAGTTGAAGGTCATGTGTGAGAACCTCAGCGAGTTGTTGGAAACAAAGGAACAGTTTGCTTCCATTCACATTCGCCTTTCGTTAATCTTCTAGAAGCAGTTTGTGAGTTTTTGCTACAAAAGGCTATAGGTGGTGAGAGCCAAAACAATTTTCACTTCTCAGTCCATAAGCCCATCATTATTGTTAACGCTCTGAAACACGTTTACTGTTGATCTCCGAAGTGTTCTGACACACACTAGTCGAATAACTGTCTCTATAGACAAGGTGCGATACTGGCGGGGGAGATTTGACCAGGGACAAACCTAAATCTCGTTTAAAGATTTGTACAACCGGCAAATAGTCATTGTCCAATCCCATCGTAAAGTTTAGACTGACTGCGCGTCAAATTGTGTGATAGCCCACGTCAGTTTCTAAGTTTCTATATGTACCAGCAGTGTTGCATAACATCGCAAATATATAAAGTTTTTAAACAACAGTGGATGTAGAATATGGTTTCATTCAACGCAGCTAACGGTCCTGGCACAGTCGTTAAGAATAAAGCGAATTGTTTCTTAAGAGAATCAATGTAATTGCTGGAGAGCGGAAATTAAAGCTAGTAGCTCGCTAGATAAAGAGCTTCCGACGGACAAATAGACTTCCAGAAAACTCCGAGTTCCATTCTCTCACGGATAGGTAACTGAATGAAATGCTAACGCAAGCACAGAGAGCCAACCATCAATCGACACATCACAGATGAAAAATCTACCGTCACAGTTTAAAAACGGGGGTTCTTTGGGACCAAATACATTTATGAACAACTCGATAAAAAACAAGCCAGCTGAATGTCTTCTAGGTATAATGAACTCCATTTGTAAATCTTTTGACTACCGTTACACAATGTCAGCAATTTACACATTCAGAATGCCTCTGAGCACGGTATGTGTAAACAGAACCGTATTCAGTGCATTGTTAACTAAACAGTTGTTGAACTTTCAGTCGAACTCCAATGAACTAACACATTTTCATGACTGCCAAGCGATAAAAGCATCACATTTTTGTCAAAACTGCGGTCAATTTTGAAAACAAGATAGACATATCTGATAACGAGTTTACTCACTTTGTGTGATAAATGGTCTATTTTACTCCACCGGATAGTGCTAGTATACCAAATCCAGGCGTCTTTCGGTTGCTGTGGGTAGCAATGTCGTACACAAAAGAAGAGTTAAAATTAGGAAGACGTCAGCTCAAAGTGACTACCACGTCAGATACAGTGGCATTCTAAGTCAGCTTTTCAGGTTTATTCACAAAAATAAGAAGTTGGGAGCACAGGAGTTAACAGAGAGCAGACATAATATGCATAGTAGACGGGCCATCTCAGATGAGGATAAGTTTACGTTTGAACAAACGGGATGAACTTATACAACTCGACTTGTTAAGTTGAATGTGTGAACACCAGCTCGAATTGTATAAGTCGATCACCTCGAGTCAAAATTGTACGTCATTTATGTTCATGAGTACTTACTGCCGGATTTACCTGGCACTGATGAGATATAGAAAAGTGACATCCAATCTTATTATCAAGGTTGTGGTGAGTAAACGAGACTCTTAGGTAAAATTCGTTTGTAGTAGACCTGTCCTTTTTAGTCGGGTTAGTTTCCTAGCTCAAGAGAAGAGATACCAGAATGCTTCCACTGGGTTCTGGAAGGTAGCTCCCTCACAAACAAGTGAAAAACAGACTTGGATATGAATATGTTATTGTTAAAACACTATCTCAACTAAAACTCAATTATGGTTGCTAAGGAAGTAGTCACGGAAACGAATCTTTTTCATCCTTTCCTCTGGTTTTTCACAGGTTAGTCAACAGTTGGGCGAACTAGGCCGTTGCTGTATAAGTGAAATTGTGCTTTTTAACTAAACGCATAAATCTATTCTCACTCGCCAAGTATTTACCACTAGCACACGTGCACTCGCCATTAGATCGGCACACAAAGCTTTATGCAATCGTTTGCGTTCGGCTAAATGGACATTTAGTATTTTGCGGGTTTTCCAGTCCAAAAGTACCAAACATTTGTCACGTCTGGCCGCCATCTCGTAGCTCACCAGAAACACAGAGCCAGCATACAAGGCTAACAAAGTGCTGCGGTTCATTCGTGACGTGTATCACGCACCAGCTCGACTCGAATTCTGGGATATTGATTAGCTTGTGTATACGTGTGTTACATTACTTATTCATCCGCGCGCGAATTCAACAGTGTCGCTACGTGAGGTATTCAATGCACACCCTTTGACGAAGAAGAGCAGAGTGAGAGTGCCAGGAAGTGGGGCAAATTGTTATGCCAATCAACCTTCAATTAGAAGATAATTTATACGATGTACAATATGGTTTTTGTCTGTATCATTTTCTTGACCTCCGTCTTTGCAATGTTATTTAGTGAACAACTTAAACTACAAGAAACGAAAATTCCTACTTCATACTCATTTGAATGTAATATATAGAGAAAATCTGTTGTAGCCATATGCACGAGGAATGAATTTCAGACATGTACTCCGAATACCTACAGCTATCCTAAGTGTGTACTGTTGACATTCTCGATAGTAATGGTTGAGAAGGAACTTTTGGTAAATGTTCAATATTTGTAAAAAAAACTGACTACAAGAAAATTAAAAGCGACGCCAATTTTAACCGACGTTTTCTCGAAAAATATGTAATCTACTTGACTCAGATGGATACTGTCAAGTTAGGATAAGGTGAAAATCTTGCCATTTTATTCAGTGAGTGACTTCGGTCATTTGAAACAGTCAAGATTGAATCGGAGTTCTGATATACTGTTAGCGGAAAGTGAGACACTATATACCAAGTCTCGCATTGTGATACGGAATGATTTCTGACAAATTTGACGAGAAAAATCTTCGCCTAGAATCTCGAGAAAAAAACCACCCGTAAAAAGCATCAACGTGATTTATCCAGCATCCATCCCAATTTACACACTACTCACTGTCTCATGGAAAAATTGGTCACAAATGGACCGAATAATTTCAAGCTACCAACTCCAAGCAGGAACATTTGGCTGAAAACTACAACTGTCGTATAGGTAATCGATTATTTTTACAACTGAGCTATCGAAGGACTGTGGCAGGCAACCTCAGAAATAATGCCATTCTCAAATCGGATATTAAAATAATCCACGCAGATCACAACTAGGAAAATATAAATTTTCCCTATCTGCATACTAAACACACTCCTATTTGGAGGCAAAACTGGAATATTACACTTACACTACCATCATCTCTTGAAAACCATTCATCTACATAGACTCAGAAGTGCTCTTTATATCAACTGGCAGAACGAAGTTCTCGTAAAGGGATCCTGGAAACAATGGACATTGCTTTGCGTGTTCAGACAGAAACGATAGTGATGGCAGAGTCAACTCAGCCGAGCAGTAACTAGGTCTTATCATAAGGAAGTGTTGCGCGGTGAACTTTTCATCGGTTAATACTAGATTTGATACCATGTATTATACAAGAATGCACGGAAGAGTGGCTTGGAGACTGGTGACAACAGTACAACGATTTAAAGAGTCGTGACAAATGGTCGTATCAAATGTAGACATATCGTAGAGATACCTATGCTCAAGGATGGTTGAGAGATAGATTTAAAGTTTACCGATACAAAAAAAGCAGGAGAGAAAGAACAACACTGGCACAGTTGGGACCGAAGCGACTTGAAAATGAAGCAGGTAACACAAAATTAGACACTCCAGAAGTGAACAGCTCAGCCACATCAAGCTTTGTGATGTACTATGGACAAACTCAGTAAGAAATTAGAACACTGTCATGCACAACTGGCGGATACAGTAAGCTCTTTCTGACTTTTAGTATTTTTCGATGAGTCTTAAGATCTCTTCGCACGGCGTTCTATATCAAGTCTTGTGTGATCTTCAAAAAAACTAATAAAAAATGTTGGTTCCGATCAAAACTTAGACGGATTAAAACTAAGTGAATATTCTTACTGAACACCAAGGCACAACAGTCACCCGGGGTTGACAGTTTCTGCTGGTTGCCCGTCAGCTTGCCGTCGTCGGATTAGAACAGCTCTCCATTAGGTCAACCTGGGACTCCAGTCAATAGTTCGGCTGAGTTCATGAGATATTCCGCGTATGCTTATTGGCCATACCTGATTCTCTACTGAGCCGGATTAAATCGATCACTTGTCCTGGTCGTGGGTATTTCGATAAGTCGATGGTTTGTTGATGAATTGCAGTACATTTCGCAACTGGTACAAACTTGCTCCCGAGTGAGTGAATTATCGGCACTAGCTACCATCACACCTAGTAGGTTTGATTGCAGTAATGGGTGAGGAATTTGCGGTTTTGATGCAATACTGTGAAAATTATTGTGTGAGATGACACGATCCGTCACTGAACAGACCTGTTTTTCTCTGAAATATAGGCAAGACAACGTAGAAATGATTGGGGAGAAATGTCACAACACAGCTACACGTGATACTTATAATCACTGGGTTCACCAAAACTATATTCCGTATTTTTGCTGCCAGAAAACATTTACGACCTTATTAACTAAAGTATAAAGATAATATGTAAACTGTTCACCCTGTATAAAAGAATTCCTTCCGGACTGACGCCAAGGCAAACAGAGAAATGGCTTCGGTCCATTTTTGGAAGGCTTTGTAAATGCAGATTGAAATCTGATGTATGCTTTGAAGCAGAACGAATAAATGCAAATTCTGCGGTACAGGCGACCATGTTTCTGAGAGTCACGTGTTCTTTTAATGTCCATCGGAGAAGGTTATCCACTCCGTATTCTTGAATCAACTGAATGGAAGCAGGGAATATAAGGAGACGTGACCAAAACATTAAAGGTTGTCAGATATGTTAGATCTAGTGTTAAAACCATACAAGTTTGAAAACAGGAAAGCAACTTGTCTCTGAGTAGTATTCATTTTCATTAACCTTTTTTTCACGATGGATTAACTCAATTTGAAGTTAAACGTGTGTCATTAGTGAGATGTCACTAAACTGATACTGGACAAAGGTTAACAATAGGCTATCATTTTCGCTTACTGTTAATTAACACTATTAATGACTAAATTAATGTGAGTCGTCGACGAAATAACCAATATACTGCACCGCTGCTATTCGTTAATGGCTTATGACGCCAGCTGAAGAGTGTAGACTAAGGAAACATTCTGGTGAAAATGTGCACAATGAGTAATTAGAGCCCATTAAAGTAAAATCTTCACTGGAAACTGAAAATTACGACACACATAAGACACATTTTCATGTACAAGAAAAAGCGTTTCGAGCACTTTGTATAAGTTACATGTGAACACGCGTTTTGATGTTTACTTGGAAACTTCAAACATATTTATCGATTCCAAACAACTAGGTGTCATGAGTATGTCCATCCTATTCAAAAATGAACACGAAGAATCCAAGGTCCTTCGGTTAAAAATTCAACAGCCATACTAAGGCTACTCTCTCCACTAACTCTTAGTTTGATGCATTGGCAGCAGTTCTGCCGAACCGTCTAACACGGCCGTCCGATTGGTCGTTCCACTTCTATCAGAAATTCGGTTGGTTCAGCCTAACGTATGTATTTTTTCAGTTGTTCTATGCTTTTATACTGTAAATTGTTCCGTGAAAATGTTAAACCGACAGTCTTCAGAAAAAGAACCATCAGTAACTCATGTGCTTCAGATATTAACCACAAAAACCCAAGTAGTTGAAGAGTGGCAGTGAATTCGGTATAGAAATATATCGAACAGGATCTAATCACGACCTCGTATATTGAATTGCGATTACCTTTTCACAGCAGACAATAAAAAATAAACGTTCCACTGTTCGATAGTCCTCCGGTGGAACAAGACAACCGATGCTAACATAGTAAACTCTTTTTCTATACGCATTCCGTCTGACCGTAGTGTTTTGCGCTCAAAAATGTACTTTTTAGATCTATTGGGTTAATTTTGGAATAGGTTCATTTGAACTTCAAGATGCCTCGGCTTAATGTGGAGCATACTAACATTAATAAGAGATATGTTCGGTACACTAAAGTTAGTCATGTGTACCAGTGAAAATGAAAAAGTTGAATCAGTCAGTAACTCCATTACTGTTACTGATTTCTCGTTTTGTTGTGCACACGAGTGAAGTGAGAGCACCAGAGATGTTTTGCCTGAGTATGTATGCAGTTTTCGTGCTCCATAAGAAGGCAAAAGATACCACATTAACCAGGTGAGAAAATTACGGAACAGAAAAATGAAACTAGCGGAGAAAACTCATTACTGGAGAAGATAATGGGTGCCTTAATTCCTCATAGTGATAGTCGCAAAACCAGTTTAAACAGAATGATAGAATACCTCCGCCAAATGTTCCACACGTTAACATCACCGAAGGTGAGCTTAGTGCACACAGTCAGTTATGATTACAATTTACATCTCAGTAGCACACACTACTGATATCCGTTAGAGAGTCAAGACCTAGTCAGCGTGCGCAGGTGATCGATTTTCAATCGATTTCTGCCTTCACCATCTTAGGCCACCACCAGGTTGAAGCAAAGGTAAACACTGGATGTGATCGCTTTAAATGTAAAGAATCTTATAGAAGATATCGCTTGGTCAAACTTATGCGTACATGAATCATTGCGCCATAAGTCCAATAGCACCAGCCTGGTCGCAGGGGTTGACGTTAGCACAAATAGAGTTCGCAATGCCACGCTGAAACACACACATTGTATAGGGTTGTATCTGTCGTATAGGTAATGTGAAGAGCTGATAACAGCAAACTAGTTGCGTTTAGTCGTCCGAGTTTCAGTGGGAAATCCAAACTACAGTGGAACGTGAAAACGGTGACAGTCGAGATTGCATGTCATCGTGTTACATGGTGGGCAAACAATTGCCAATATTCAAGGAATGGTTGGTTAACTCAAAGCTACGGTAAGATCGATAACAAGGTGTTTGCGGATATCATTCAGCGTGTTTTGGCGAAAGAAAAGGACTTGATCAACACCGTCAAAAATGCCAGTGTCTCTATCAATCGGGGACATATTAAGATGGATCCACATCTAGAAAACGTAAAGGAAGCCACATATGTAGTTCACGAAGGCGCCAGAAAAATGCAGAAGATCCTCAAGGAAGAGAGCATAATCTGCATAACAGGCAGCTATTTTACAAATGTTTGAAAAACAGAGATATGTAAAGTCTCGAAAATATGGATCGGTTATAGGCGTGACCTATTCTTTGTCCTTGGCGTGGTGGTCGGGCTTCGGTACAATCTTGATCAAGAGGGCTATACTGACCAGGACTCCGGTTTTACCAGGTATGGTCATATTAGATGGGCCAAAGAGAAGCAACCAGACAAAAATGGTTACCCTCTTTGGGTTGCACGTCGTACTATTGACAATGTAGGAGTGCTTAGGTAGTGGTGCACGATTCAATAATTATAGCACATAATCCTAAAAGTTAGTTATCACAAATATCCGATTTCAGTTGAATGTGAGCAATGTCACCATCTGAACACACCCACAAAGCTGTCATCAATATTTGATGGATTGTGTGATAGCGTAATAGACCGATAGTTGTAAAGTGCGTGTCACACAAGCAATACGTGGGGCTGAATACAGTACAGATCATACGCTGGTGAGAACCAAAGTGTTCATTTACGTCAGCAAGCCTGTGTATTGCAAATCATTAGGACAGCGGCAGAAGCTGGATGATAAAAGATTGTATAACCTAAGAGTTCAACTGTCGTTTGTCCGGAGCATGCTGCCGTATTCACTGACCTTGTCGATAGTTGGCAAAACCTCACCGAACAGATCAAGGCAGTAGCCATTGAGTCAACAGGTATTCGAAGCCAGAAACACCCGAATTTTCTTGACAACAACGATGCAGTTATCCTGAGCTTGATATGGGAGCACAATGAAGCGTATGCTGCCATCCCAATAGAGCTAAGTAAGTAATACAAAATAGCCAGGTTTCTGAGTCTTGTCATCAACTCACCTGACAGTTTCCGGAAATCTACGGGCAACTGATAGAGAAAGCAAGATGAATTGATATATAGTTGTGCTTACTGTCTAACACAAAAAAAATTCCATGACTCGCTTAAGATGACTTTTGACCGAATCACCAAGTCTACTAAAACACAGATTGACGGGGACTGGTTTTTCATGTACTCAACCGGAGAGCTATATGAACGTCAGATGCAAACAACTTTTAGCCTAATAAACTATCCTGATGCCACTGATTGAGAGATGGTGAAGAGTCTATCATAACAAGATGTCAAAATTTCACTTGCTGTCGCTCCAGATTTCACAGAGGATCATTGCGGAACGGAGAGGCTGCAAAGTAAGATGAGTTGCGAGAGAAAATTCTGGAGTATGGCGGCTCAGTATTCGAACGTGCTTTGCTCCAACTGATTCACTGCATGTGGGAGCATGAAATAATGCCACAGGAGTTCAAGGATGCCCTGATCATACTTTTGTTTAAATTAGGAGTAGCATGCAGGGCAAAGACATGCATCCGGGCATCAGGGTGCTGAGCCGCACAGGAGAGGTATCAGTAAAAAGCCTGCTGAACCGAATCAGAGCGGAAATTTTGGTGATCATTATTCACAAGCAGCAATGTAGGTTCCGGACGAGTCACAATACGATCGACATTGTGTTCACTGCTCGACAGATCCAGAAGTGCTGCTGTATGCCCTGTTTGTATACTTCAACTGGGCTTTCGATCACGTGTGTCGAGAGACATCGTGGATGGTGTTTGATAAATTTGGATATTCATATAAGCCCGTTGTTTTGACTGGATTGCTGTATGCGGTCATGAATTCGAAGGTACTGTCGTATGGATCGATCTCCGACAATTTCGACATTGTCGATGACGTGAAGCAGGGTTATTTTCTAGCCCACAAACCTATTTACTTTACATTTGACTGCAATTCTAAAAGCCGATTTTCAGAACTCAGAAGACGGCGTTGAGGTTGAGTACCGCGCGGGTGGAGATCTGCTGAGTATTCGGCGGTTCGGCATCCCAAGCCGGCTACGTACTTTAATGATGTGCATGCTTCTGTTTGCAGATGATAGTGCGCAGTATACATAAAGCGAAAATGAACTTCAACTATTTTCGCGATTTTTGCGATTGGGGTAAACAAATGTGATTTGGATAGCAACACAGCTAAGAAATTTGCATTCATTCAGCCTTTTCCGAGTAGGAGTGCTGTGCCTACGCCTGGAATGCGCATCAAAAGAGACATTCTGGATAATCACACAGGTTTCTGCTACTTGGGTAGTAATTTGTCGACGGATCTATTTTTGGACCTCAAACTCGTGTGGCGAAGATTAGGATGTTTTCTGGCGTCTAAAAGGAAGTGGCTGGCAGAATCACAACGTGAAGATGAAGACAAAGGTGCTTGTTTATCGCTCAGTGGTGTTGTTTACGTTATTGTACGACAGTGAAACTTGAACATCGTATCAACAGGATATGTGATACTTGAGCTGCTTCTATCCGTGATGTTCAAAAAGCATACTGAGTATCCGACGGTCGAGCAATGACGTGGTTTGCCGAAGGGATAAAGACTGGACTCTGTCAGTGCTGAAGATCAGCCATCCTTGTCGTTTACGACGCGCCCGTAAATTGGCCGGCGTCCAACTTTCAAAACAGCTTTGTAGGGCGGTCAAAGGCAAGTAGGCGAAATCCTGGTGGCCAAAGACCGTGATAACAGGATGTTATCTAAGGAAGTCGTTCGCGCTGTTATATTGATTTTAGGTCATTTGAGGATATAACCTTGAACCCGATCGTCTGGTGGAATACGATCTGGATGGAAGGTTCAGTGAGTGATAGTTGCGCAGTCGTTAGTTCAGAGGAACCAGATGAATCATGGACGTCATAGGACTTTGCGACGAATGTGGTCGCGAATGCGTTGACTGCATCTGATTGCAAGGCCATCGTCGAATTCACCGGCGAAGAGCCAATAAACATGTTAGATGCGATTAATTTGTTTAATGTGTGTATTTTTTTTTATTTCCATCTAACAGCAATCACTTAGTAAATCACCCACTCTCCTTTTCGGAAACTTGGACTATAATGGCTTTCTATCTTTTCTCTTCTTGAACTTTGTTGGCGCATTTTATACTAAAGGTTTTCTGGTATTTTGTTTAGTTTAATTCGTTGTTCTTTGTTGAGAGGCGCATTTCCTGACGAGACAGCCAGGATGCATCACGCCACGTCGATCGGCCGGCCCAGCTAGGATGGTATGGTCATGGGTGGTGGTATGGTTCCACTCAGTCAACCAGAGTGTTGGCGTGCGGTTGAACGCCTGTGCGCTATTTGGACTGTTTTTTCTCGCGTTGATTTTCGATGTCCCCCGTAAAGTGATTTGCGCTGACACCCTGATTGCCATACATGACTGTTTAATTTGATTCGCTCTGTCTGTCGGCCATCTATGGTGATCGTTTTATCCTATAAATTTAGAGCTTCCGTGGCCTAATTTTGTCTCACTTTTCCAATAAGCATCGTTGTCGCGTCTCTTCTCATTCCCCGGTTTTGGATCAAGCGACTGAGCTCGTAACCAAGGTGACGATCAAATATTACTCTCCTTCCTTTTGTCTGGAATGCAACAACATATATTACTTTATTGTAGTATCTCTTGTTTTCTATTTTTACTATTTCTCTCCTCGGCGTAGATCTTACCATCAGAGTCTCACTGTTTTTTGTTGTTTTCGAGAGATGAGTGTTTCACTTTCGTAGTAACCAACCATCTGGAAAACCAGCTTTGGTCGGTTGGATCAAAAGGTATTGAATAACACACTTCCTGGTCTTAGTCCATCGAATTTACATTTGACACGTGGCGTGTAAATGGAACCACATATGATTCGGCGCAATCCGCTGGTGGTGACGGTTATGCGCAGGCATCCTTTGATTTCGGTCACTTTGACAGACTAGACCGAAACGGATGCCGTCATTCATGCGTGTCTGACTGTTCTGACTTTTCTGCATGATGTGCTGTTTTGATCTGGAGAGCTACGCTGTTTAGGACTTCGGTACTATCATGCTTAACCGTATAACCTAAACCGATAAGGGGGAAGTCAGATAAAAGGCAGCTACCCTTTTTTCACGCCACCGATTGCGTGAGAGTGCTTAGGCAGCTAGGCACAAAACTAGCAGTAAACAGAAGGACTACATTCACAGTTGGGGCATTGTTGTCCCCGCGTACGGAATGAGAGGGCTAACAAAAGTATTCCCAAGCAAATAGCTTATAGTAAACTATCAGAACCCAAAAGTAATCGTGATTTTCTCATGCACTAGGCCATCAGCCTGGGTAATCCCATTACTACCAAACGAGCTAGCGGTTTAGGCTAGAAGCCCTCTAAAACGTTCCATCTCTTGTTGTCTCACAGTTCGGACCTTTGAGTCACTGGCTTCTGGTAGGGTCCCCCAAGAAAATTCTATATTGTGTATCCGGAGGCTAAATGTGGGATCTCCCAAAGCAACCTTATGCAGGACACAGAATGTGAACAAGCTGTTGGACAACCGAAGCTTCGCGCTGTAGTGATTGCGATTAACTTGAGCCACCGAAGCATTTATATCGCAGTCTTGAGTATGGTATGGCTTGTAAACCAAAGTTAGCTCAGGGAATCAGGAAATGGTTACATATTCGACTGGATCGGTTACTCAGTAGAAGATGTTCAGGAGGCATCGTGTCTGTTTTGTGGTCATTAGACACATCGACTATATGGTGAAAGGCGAACCACATGGTACCACCCCCCAGACGGGATCCACAACTTTGCGACCCGATCGAGGTAAGTCAGCAAAGGTTTTCAATGTTTACGGTCTAACCACAAGCGGCATCAGTAATCTGACTGACTAGTTTTTTAATCCAGTCTTCACCGTAATTTGCTTGGCACCGGTGGGTGATCGGTCGTTTCTCCTATCCGATTTGAATGCGCGGGTTAGGCATGACTTAACGGTCTGACTAGGTGTTCTTGGATTTCACGGCACTGGCGTGGTCAATAGCAACGGTGGCCGCCAGCTACACGTATGTGCCACCAGGCAATAAACTATCACGAACACCCATTTCTAGCTGAATATGAAGGAAATTACGCTTGAACTCGTCCACAAAGTGCTCATCACTAGTTGCTTGACTACGCGATCGTACAACAACGTGACATTTGCGAATTACCTATCACGCAAATGATGCACTGGACTGTAAGCAGCACGGTTCAAGAACCAAGTTGTTCATTAACGTCAGCATACCTGGTTATTGTATGGAATTTGGCTGATGACTATAGCTGAATGTTAGACGATTAAACAACCGGAAGAAAGAACAAGTTTCCACCGTGTGGTCGCCGTTTATCTCAAAGGTGCACCAACACAGCTGCGGTAACGTTTCAGGGATTAGATTGAGGTAGCGGCTATACAAACAACCTGTCACCAATGTCAGGAATGTCCGTAGTGGCTCAGTAACAACGGTGAAGTTGGCTCGAGGATGACACGGAGATAGAATGAATTACTTGCCATCTCTACTGCGGACCCAAGCGATGAGTGCGAGCCGTCAACTCACTGAACGGCTTTAAGAAGTCAAAGGCGAAGCAAGGCCATGCTGACTGCTGGCAACACGAAGAGCTACGTTGTTCCATTAAAACGATTTTTGGACCGTCCTTTCAGTCTATTGAAACAATAGTGGACGACACCTCTGGTGTCTCGTGCACACAACAGGCACGAACGCCTCTTAAATTCACTTATAATAAACGACTGGATGAGAGTGGATAACCGGTAAAGGTGAAAAGTGAAGAAACCATTAGTCGCTTGCCGAGCTACCGAATCGATAAAACTAGAATAACAATAATCTGGGCGGCACTAAGCAATCTCGGATAGTTGGAAAAATTGAGGAACAACAGTATTTATGACTGTTATTGAACAACAAGTGTTCTCACGTCTTCATTGTCTAGTTCGTTGCATCCGGTACAGCAGCTGATCGCCCTTTTTGATCGGTTGGTGCCGATCGACCCAACTTTGTCTGCAGTAGCTTGTGCTTAAACTCTGATTGGCTGAAACTTCAATCGAGAAACCGCTCCATTCCAGTCTCATTGCATCATTTCCCTCACCCTTGACCTAATCACGGGCGAACGAAATACTCGCAATACTAATGTCACTTACAAATATTAAACAACTATGCTTTTCACATAACACGCGAAAAACTTTCCACCTAATCCCAGCAGTATATGGGTAGAAGTCTACTGTTTCCAATTTCTACAAATCCACATTTTGTCTGATCTAACCGCTCGATAAACACTCTGCTACCAGGTGAGTTACCAGCACAGAAACGACAACTATTAAATATCTTGGAGAGTAACAACACGTTAATCCCATAGCAATCAACTGGTGCTAGACTACTAAGTGTAGAAGAGAATCGTTGCTCATTGAAAAACCACTTAATTAAAGCTATTTCGAATTAAGGGAGTTAACATCAGATATTTCTTATATGACAAAGTTAAACCATCTGCATCCACATTGAAGGAAAAAACAACTGTTGCTTCAAAATAGTGTATGTCTGGAGTCTGCGTTATGTGTAACGATCTACAGGACCGATGGACATGATTTGTTTAAACGAAAACATTACACTACTCATAATACCACTCCCGATCTGCTCTATGCTAAACTTTCATGTGCGGCAGATCCAGAAATGTTTCAAGATTTTCTGCCCCTTGAAATGTGCCAAGTATGACGGAGTTCAGTGTATGTGTTGGTTATATGGTTTAACGAATAGCAAAGTTTGAAAGAATCATCACACGAAAGAAACAAAGCAACTAACAAGAGGAATTTTCGTATAGCTTCTGCAAAGGAGTCGGGGTCATCAAAATACATACCGGACACAATTATCCCTGCCTCAAATCGATAGGTCACATGAACAACAAAATAGATGTGTATATTGCGTTTAAGGATACATTCTACTTTGTCCATCGGCTGTTCCGATGACCACTGAATACAGTAACTTTGGAATGCAAAGAACCGCGATGACCTTTGATACCAGATAGGATGCCCAAACGTGCGTTCAATATGGATGTAGTGAAACAAGAACTTTTATCCTGGTCGGATCCACTGCCTTTCCAAGAAATTGGGAAGACCCCGGGTGGGATGGAACGTCTGAAACAACTTTGCAATGCGTGTTGTCACCACGTCTGGGAAGAATAATTTTATTTAATCAGACCCACGGACAACATCCCGAAAATCTCTTGTGAATATATAGGTTGTATACTGATGTGTCTGTCTCTCGTTTTCTTTACGTGACAACGATGTTGGCCTGCCGGTAAAACAGCATATCTCTAGCACATGTTGATTCACCATATTTCCCAACCCTGCGCTGTTCTTCAATAGCTCAGACGTGTCAACAGTTAGCTGATTTCGATCATGAACTAAGATGGTCAAACCAGCTGAACAATATGGCCTGGCAAGTTCACTCGGTACTGACGTACACCCCTGAGACAACCGGTACGTCCGGGTTACAACGGCATGATGATGCCACTCGCCAATCCGTCTCATTTGGGGGCTCGTTTTAAGTAAGCTTTTTCAGTTAGAACTCAACGGTTGGGATTTCTCTTGACGTTGTTAAATGTTCACTCCTATGATAAACCGTATAACACGGGCTTTCTAAGAAGATCACATTACTTCCAAACAGGACACCGTGTGTTCACGTATTTATTTCAAACGTACATTCATCATTGTTTGTTCATTTGGATTGGCAACAGTGTCAAACAAGAGGATGAGTAATCACTGCTTTTACGTGCGGTCGAAACCAGCAAGCGCGCACGAATTGAATTTAAATTGCGTAACAGTGCGTGCTGCTATATTGTCGACGCAGTTTTAGTTTTTGTCTGTGTAGGTCGTGTGCATGCCTTATAGGGCCTTTGGCCCATACTTGTATCATGTTGTTTCCTTTTACAGAACTGTTGTTGGAACCCCTGCTTCGGGAGAACGCTGTCCCCCGGTGTCCCCACGTTGCCCTAAAGTTGGTCCGCAAGGGTAACGGACAACCAGAGTGTAAACGGCCGGCTTGCATGTTACACTGATGTCGGCAGTTCGTGTGGTGATTCTACATTGCTATCTGGAAACACTCTCTAATATGGAATTGTATTGTAGTCAATGACTAGCCTATGTCCAGAAAGTTGCTATCTTCTTTTTCACGATTCTTTTTTCTCCTTTCTCCTCTATTTCTTTGTCTTACATTTATGTCTATTTACTGCTGTATTGCTTTGCGGATCACTGGTAGGATCGACGACATACCAAGCCATGGTATCTAGGGATGCGACTCAAAAGGAGTAGTCAGCAACACAGAAATAAGGATTAGTATAGTTTATGTAACCTGTACTGACAGTACAAACAGTTCATCTTAGCTGACACTTGGTTCAAAGGCTATACTTCTAACGTCCAAATAGTAGATCACGTTCACCGTAAAGTCCAAGTGGTTTCAGAGCCGAAGAATGATTTGCCACTCAATAGCAAGTGAATATTTTTCCTCGTAAGTAAATGACTAATCAGCAGGTGGGAAAGCATTGAAAGCCAAATTCACCAATACGTCCGTGGGAATTTAGGAAAGCCTCACTGACCAGAACAACAGCTTACCGCACGGCCCTGGGAATATGACTGACTCTGAAAAATAGCGTGCAACTTAGTGCTATGTTAAGGAGTTCATTTTTTTCGTCCAAAACCGCCTCCGTGCTCGGGAAAGGCGATTAATCCAATCCGAATAGGCGGAACTGCCCAGAACGGTCGAGAAGTAACCATCCGACCTTCATTCCGCTATGCTCATTGGTGGCCTAGTGACCCTAACTATATTTTTCCGTAACTGTCTTTCAGTTTTAAGGCTCGATAATGTTTTCAGGTCTTTACACACCACATAAATACCTTGTATTTGTTCGCCTTGACGCACATGTTTTGGGGAGGAACTAAGCTTTTTTTCGCACGCGCATTTTGGCTTGTCTTGAGAGCAAATACGGGGACAGTTGCGGTATTTTCGGGACCGGGATTCTCCGGGTTAATTATTACCAAGAGAGGAGTTCAATCTATTTCAAGCGCCTTACTATATCGAGAACAAACCAGCTTATATTTTCGAGGGTTTAAAACACGATATAAACAAACAATGGCAGGGTGTGGAACTGAAGACGAAAATGGGAGAGATAAACCAACACGTTGGTTCAAGAATCCACCGTCTTTTAAAGGTCAGCCGTGAGAAAGACAGCTTGTTGTTTGTGTACTCAACCTATCCAGCCACAAGTGCAAGTTCGTTGGAGCGATCAGAGGTCGACCGCCATATGCCCGAAGGTTCATAACCATCTGTTCCAGTCACAAAGTCATCGGACTCAGTGATTTCGATAGTTTTTTTGATCGAACGTTTCTGCTTGCTTCAAACCCCTCGTCTGGTGACTTGGACATCTTCTAGACTAATTTCTTGGCCAGTGTCTTACGTGTAACTAGTGATTAAAAAATCCCCACTGGTGATTCATAATAATCTCAGGAAATTTCGCAGTCTCACTTTGATGTTCATTCGGTCTGGTCTTTAGTTTTCAGGCAGCTTAACCAACGTAAACCCGTGAATAAACATTATTCCACACTCGCCGTAATGAATTCTTCAAACCGACGTGGAGTTTTTCAGATGCATTTGGTGTATTTGAAATAATCTACCCTGTAGAATCCAGGTGGGACGTTTCTTGAAACTTAGTCACCATTATCATCGGTGACAATACATCAGTGAGTTACACCTATCATACAGCCATGAGAAGAAAAGCCATCAGTTATGATACAGAAGAAGAGAGGTAGATGGAGCTTCCTTTATCAAACCTCTACGTTAAATCTCAGACATTGAAGTGTCAACACTTTGAAATCAAACAACCGAATTGTAAGTGGAAATAAGACACCAACAAGATAACGGCTTCCCAGCGGTTTTTATTGACGCGATCCACTAATTTTTGCTTCATCACAGACAACATAACGAAACAGTCACGCTTACACCACTCAGACGATGCACCATATTTTGAGCAGCAAACATCAGCGAAGGTGGATATTGATCATGAAAAGAAAGCACATTGATCTGATTGTTTTCAAAAGGAAAACATCTATTAGTCATCTTTTTCATGCAGTCTCTCTATAAGCAACACACTTGTAAACTGAGATGCCTGTAAAACAGCTGACAAACTCTGGCAGTGAACTTACTCGCTGCGGATAGATAGCTCCAGGATCAAAATAGTTTGGCACAAGGGATTTATCAGACTCGGTTATTGTCATAAGGTTCAACGGTGCATCCCCGTACTCGGCTTGTAGGGCAAACCCACCAAGTTGCAAATAGGACTGTAAATCGCAATAAAGTCCATATTCAAGCACATTTGTTCTCAACTGTTCATAGTAAATATGTTGTGTCGAACGATCCCTCAAGCAATGAATTGGGATGTAGAAACGGACACGAAAGTAAACAGTCGGGTATTCCTCAGTTGTTAGAGTGATAGAAACTGAATCTTTTCCAGGTAAACAGGCTTCTGTTGAACTGGATCTCAGAGGATTCCCCTTTATCGGAAGTGGAATAAAAAATAAAGTAATTAGAGAAATCCGATACATTTGCGTCAAAAAAAACAATGGTATTAGCCCTTATGTGGTGTTCGTGTCTGTAAGACCTATTCTAAAACATTTATCACACTAAGCGTGACCAATCAATTGTATTTAAATACTCAACCGCAACCTTGTGTGAACAGTGTTCACATTGCCCAGTCGTCTCGATGGGAGACAGAGTAACTGTCCTGTTAACTTCAATCGATAACTCCGCGATTAGGAACTTTTCAGTTCAGTTGAAGACACGAACCTCATTGAACCAACTAAGCAATGTATATAGTTTGAACTAAATTCACAAAAGGTTGTGACGGAGCATTTAAATAAGATTGATTGGTCAGGCCTAGTGTGAGATTACTGGAGTTGTGGTTAACACGCTAGTCTCACAAACACTAGGGTCGGAGTGCACATTCTCGTTCGGACAAGGATATGCACTACCGACGAGCCTTAACAAGGGCGAACCTCGAAGTCAGCCGGCCGAAAGTCTTATCCGAGGACTGAGATCGAGTGTGAGTGGTGTTCCATTTGAAATTACCGAACTCCTTAAAATTCAATACAGAGAATATTTTTAACACTGAGAACAAACATTTCTTTCTAAGTGTTACCGAAAGTAAATGGAGTGTTCTTAGAGTATTATGATCACTACAGGTAGTTCACAAATAATGTTTATTTAATTTTGAACCGCATTTTTTTCGAGAAGAAAACGTTTCTACCACGAATAGTTTTCACTGCGTGCGTTTCTACTTTAAGTTTGACGTTGTACATAAATGAACCTATTAAGTTGGTCTTTGTTTCATTTCTTCATCTAAAAACGCACTTTCATTTGTACGGGAACTACTGTTCACTTCAGAGGAACAGGGAAAATATACGTTGGCAAAAGGCATTGACGTAATCAATTCCGCTACTTTGGCAGTGAAACCGTTTACCCAACCCTGATTGCATCCATGTGATGTACGTTCATATGATTGTTTTGTCGCCATGCGGTAAACCTGCAGAACCGAATGTTTCATTTGGTCGACTGACAAAGATGAACGAAATGCTTACATCTTGTAATGTTTTATTTTCATCCAGTTGAGCTGGATAAGGTGAACTCAATGTTTCAAAATATACTTTGCCAAACGTTGTTCTGGATAGATTTCTTGCTAATTAAACTGCTAGAACGTCCGTCGGGCAAAGCTGCATTCACAAACGTGTTCTAAATAACGACGAGTTGACATGCTGTTATTCTAACAAACCGGTTGATCGTATTCGAGATAGTCTTTAATCATAACGTTTATACATGAGCAGGCTTCTGGCTAGTACCTTCCAAAAAGAAAGTTTCTCACGTAAACAAACATTACAGTTATTGTGACTCATCTCGAAGAGGTAGGAAAACGTGGGCATTGATCACAACCGTCCTGGTCTAACCTAACATGAGGTCATTAGTGTGGTCGTCAACATGATTTCATGTGGACACGGACCAGGGTTCAAATACCGGTCGTAGCAAGAATACGCGCTACTAATGAGTCAAAACGAGAGTGAAAATGGACTATCTCGTCTTTTTCGGAAGAGACTGCATGGAGAGCTTACCTGAATGTCATAGTTACGGGAAAATGCGAACCCAAGTAATATCATTTTCTAATCAGTGGTCTTCTAACAACAGGCAAATCGAATGCAAATTGTAAATTTAAAATATCGAGTAACCAGAATGAGTTCAAACAAGGAAATTAGACAGAGTAGCATGCATTTTCATCAGCCACAAAATTTACAAATTACTTAGGTCTTTATTTTGCTTAAGATGTGTCCAAAACAAATTCGACTGAGAACGCCCTCAAAGTAGTGTATTCCTCTCTGGTTTGGTCTAGTGCGAGCTCAACGTCAGTTGACCCGGTGAACAGATCAATAATAATTATTGATCCGATTAAACTATTAATTCGGAAGTTGAATGTATACCAAAATACCGAACAGGGCTACCAGCTCAATACATTAACCAGCTATCTACGGACGTCTGCTAAGTAAGGAATTAGTTTCACGTCTACGTACCTGAAGTCTATTTTTCGGCTGTTTCATTGAAAAAGTCACTTACTTCGGAACATCTTCATTACATTTTGTACTGACTTTTGTCATTGAATCCAATGTGACCATCAAATGAGATGCAAGTGAAATTTTACACAGTTAGTGAATAATGCCCTCCATTTGTAAAATATCCGCAACAAATTTAGTACGAATGAAGTCAGAATTTTGGC
>LUCH01017278.1:0-59912 GCA_013368495.1 Paragonimus heterotremus
AATTATATGCAATTGTTTGATGCTCAGGGCACCAAGAAGACAAAAATATGAGTACACAATAGCAGCAAGAAAATTTGAATCGAATTTCGAGTTACCCGCGGAGGTCTAGCTGTGGAAAAAAGTGGGATTGGCAAATGAACAATGTCTGTAGAATATCAAATAACGTAACCTATCGATCGTTGTACTTTGCCTTAATGGCTCAGGGCCTGTAATGTAATCAACGTCCACGAAGATTGCGGATTGAGTGATGTGCCGTTTAAACGGTGGTGACTAGTTAGTCTCGTCGCGAGACAAAGAATGGACGTGACCGTTACACCGGTATTAATCGATGTGGTTCACTCAACCAAGGTGAAGGCAAATTAGACTAGAGCCAGATGTACTTCCAGAGAGCGCGCGATGCGTTGATTGCCAAAATGATACCTTAGGTACGAACCACGTGAACCGCGCAACCATATAAACTTGTAGAAAATAAAATCAAAAAAGGTACGCCTGTGGAATACTATACTCTCGAGTAACTGTGCTAATTTCAGTTCAGTTCACAGGACTCGCGGTGAGTATCAGTGAAGCCCGGAGATCCTACCGTGCGACAACAGTGGGAGTATACAGTGCTTCACGTCATTCTTGTCAGGAAGAACCGTTACGGAGTGACGTGTGCTTGGAAACGCCGCCGACTGATATTGCAATCTCATCGATGGGTAAAGAGGATCAATGCCAATGCTGGTGCGCCGTAATTCTCTTTTGGACTTATAGCTGAATGATCAAGTAGCTAGAGCCCGTGAATATAAAACTCAAAAAGAATACTCAAACAAAAAAAAGCAAACACCGAAAAGCATAAGGGTTGTTCATTCTTTAAATGTCATTTATACGAAGAACCACCCAACAGCAATAACAACAACACAAACTGCAACACAAGAACAGTGTATAGAACAGGATTAAGTGCCCAGATGGCATTAAAGAGCTTACCCATGTATTATATCACGACTAGCTGCACCCTTCACTCTAACTCTGGGAACTGCCAACTAGCATTTGTCAAGCTCGCTTGAAATCGATCACCGTAGTAGCATGTAAACAAATGTTCTTCTTTATCACTTCATCTTTTAAGGAGCTTGTAAGTCTCTACGAGATCCCCCTTCTACGCCTTCGCTCTAGCTTGAAGGCATTTGAGTCGGACTGAGTAATCCATTCCCTTGAGCCTCACAAACAACCTCGTGAACCTGCGTTAGACTCTCTCCAGTGCCTGATTATCCGTCACCATGTACGATGACCATATCTGGATGCAGTAATACAGGTACGACCGTACATATGTTATTGTTCGGTTGGCCTTTCGTGCTACTGCATTACATTGAGTGGATACGTTGAAATTCGAGGTCATTTGGACTCCCAGATCCTTTACTTTGCTAACGTGTCCTATTGCCTTGACGCTGTGTTCCGCAGTGTGTCTACTTCCTCCTTCCAGTTCAGTTCCAAGCAGCTGTTTACATTTTGCAACATTAAGTGGTAGTTCCCATCGGTGAATTTCTTCGAGGTCTTGCTGCATGAAGCTTTCAGTTGGGTACCTTGCCAATTTCACATCGTCCTCAAACATGTAGCACGGACAGTTAGGTCTTCGCACTTGGTCATTAACGTAGATCAGGAGGAGTAAGAGGCCCAAGACTGACACTTGCAATAATCTGCTGCTAGCAGCCGAAAAAATGGGCTTAAGTTCCTCAACGTGCACGTATAAGTTTTTACCGCGCAAGTATTCCTCCATCTGCGCTACAACCTTAAGATCCCTTTGAGGCCCTTAGTTTTGGTACTAACAGCCCATGATTTCCTGAATCAAATGCTTTCCTGCAGTCCACGTAACATACTTCAGCCTGCTCCCCTTTATCTAACCTCTTAGTAAATTCGTTTAAAAGGTCCAACAGGTTTGTCAGACGGGATCACTGTCTCACGAGACCATGCTGCTGAGCTGTTAAGACTTCATGTTTGATAACGTGATTTATCACCTTGTCCTTAACCATTCTTTCTAACACCTTCAACACTGCAGCAATGAGGCTAAGTGGACGATAGTTAGACGCCTCCCTGTTGCTGTCCTTAAGATTTAGGGACACTGCTGCCAGTTTCCACTATAGAGGCAGCCAACTCTCTTCCAGCGACATGTAAACAATCATGCAAGAGGATATGTCAACACTTCAGCCAGGGGACCTTAACACCGCTAGATGAATGTCATCCGGCCCCCGCTTTGTTTATGTCAAACTTAAGCAGTTGGTCACGCATCTCATCTGCCGTGATCGATATTCTGCACCTCAGGCAGTTCATCCACGGTTTTAATCCCAAGAGACGTTATCCGAGATGGCGGTGTGTCGCAGTCAACGGCGTACCTGCATCCATACCATTTTTAGTCCTTCGGCTTAATCTTCTTTTTATTAATTTTCAAACTTCTGAGTAGCGTTTTCATCTGGGATATTCCACGTCATTGTTGAGGTGAGCGGCGGTCCGCGCCACAGTACGTTCTGGTCAGGCTCACGGCTGCTATGATGATGAGTATGCACCTTTCCAGAAAACTGGAGTAAGGCCCCGTCTTCTTTTCGCCCGTTGTGGCATGTGTTCCCCGTTCATCCTCAGTGCATCCAGCAACCACTCGTATGGGTGTCTTAGAATGGACGTAATCGGAGTATGCCTTCGGGTTCTGTTTAGCCTGCTTCGTGAGATTTCTTTCGAACGTCAACCCGCATTTCTCCTGGACCCAATTGATTGTGCTTCGAATCAGCTTAATTAAAAAAAAAATTTTGTCCACACGTTGACTTAAATTTTCTTCATGCATCGCACTTGATAATTCGGGCTTTACCTGCCCTCTTCTCCCATCGTGGCGAGGTACCGCGCCGTCCTAGTTTACGTAAGGGAGCATACCCACTAGGTAGATTTCTGATGTTCACTTTTGTTTTCTGCCAGCTCCCACATTTGATTCAGCCCCACACACCAGTCAGTCACCACAATGAAACCGCACTTCATATAAGCTCCTTTCTGTATATCCGACACCGTTTACTAAGAGCGGTTGAGTTCTTGACCTCCAGGGTTAGCTACATCAACCTATGGTCGCCTTTACCAAGTGGACCCTAATTCTGAGACTTTTTACATCATTCGGATTTCTAGTGTTTATCAAATCCACCACAACCGGCGTTTGACCAGACCTCCAACGTGTAAGCTGGCCTACATGCTGCACCAGTGTTTTGACATGCAAAAGTCTAAACAAAGCTTCTCCAAGAAATCCACGTAGGGCATGCTCCGCTGTCCAGTCTATTCCAGTCGAACTGAAGTCACCCAATGGGGGGAATCTTGACAACTTGGTTTGTTTGGTCTTCGACAAGTGCAACCAAGTGTTCACACTCTGCTCCAGAGTTAGTGAGACTTTTATATATGCTTGCTGCACACACCTTAATGCCCTGTACCTTGAACAGGCAAACTAACCTGCACATTTGTTGTTGCAAGGTCTCTGCCAACCCTTTATTCATACTGCCGGACCACTAAAAGAAACGAGCCCTCCGCCAACACGGCCATCTTTTCTGCCCGTTCAGTAAAGAGGCTCAGATTATCAGTATTAGCTTACCAGGTATCCGTGACGGCGATTACATCTACTCTCTCCGCAGATGCTCTGAGCTCGTCCCACTTATTTCCTACACTACATGCATTCGTGTGAATTATCGTCATTCTTATCCCTCTGTGTATCGTTGACACTGCGTCAACATCACATGAGGAGGGAATTACCTCGGACTTTATATCTGAACACTTGCCTGTCTTTGAAACGGCTGTAGTCCTTCCTCCCGACGACGTAGTCACAGCGGAAGTCGTGGTATCTGTCCTTGCAACGATGATGCCCTTTTTAAGGACGTCTCTATACAGGCGCGATAGTACCCCACTAGTGTTTTCATCATCCACCATAGATGTACTATTTCCGCCTGATTGGCATACTTTTAATTTCCCAATTTGCACCATGCGTGTGCCAGAACCAATTAACTACTTTTTACGGCCATCTCAAGAGCGACAGTATTCATGTTTCTCCAGTTGACAGTCATCCGGTGATACTGTAATCTTCCGCCGAGAGCCAGCGCAGATACTTCCTGTGGCACAAAAATTTGTCCCTATAGCAGGGATTTGTAAATTCAATCAGCAGTGGTCTGGGATTTGGTGCCTCTGACTCCTGCTATCCAGACCACCTCTCGAGCCTTAAGACTCTTTTAACAGCTACATGACCAAGAATGTTGACAGACCTAGGTAAATTTACTACATCGTCATCATCGTCATCACAGATAGCAATACGTCAGTGATTCACACTGATGCTTAACTGTCACACAACCACGAAGGAAACAAAGGGAAGAAGAAAACCTATATGAGAAGAGAGTTAAACAAAGAAGGGGAGGGCAATGGACCTAACTACTAAAAATACCTGTCTATATTCATCAAGGCGCGTACACCTTGCAAACAAACAACTAAGCTGTAAGTGAAAGTAAGGCGTCGTCATCAAGACAGCTTCCTCACGGCTTTCACTACCCCGCGCCATTAAGTACACTCACTTCACAGACAACTGGGACAAACAACGACAACATACACGCCACTGAGCTCGGCTAGCTGCCATCTCACCTAAAGTTTCAAGCCATCGACTCTGTGGGTCGCGAGGGCTCCAGCCTAGGAGACGAACCCGATCTACAGTGCCCAACCCCTTCGTGAACGATTTCATTTGTCTACAGTAGATCATCATCTGTTCACCTCATACCTTACGCCAATCGGTCGAAGCGTCGGCAAAGTGCTCGGTGTGGCAAACGATTAGCTGGCATCCTTAGTATATGGCCTAACGAACTAAGTCTGTGCAAATGTTGTGACTGAATAAAAAAAAACTCGTTCGGCAATCAGTGCCAAACATCCGCTTCCTAACCTCCTCGTTGCTTGATCGCTGGTGCCACCCGATATGAACGATTGAACGCAAACATCGGTGGTCAAACACCTGAAGACGGTTCACGTCCTCTACCTTAAGCGGCCAGGTTTCGCTGCCGTAAAGTAACACAGCCCTCACTGTTGTCTGATATACGCGACCCTTAAGTTTCAGGAAAATACCTCTGTCTCCATAGGTGTCTCAGATTAGCGAACACCGCCCTAGCCTTGGAAATACGCGCTTCTATTTCATTCCCTACACCTCCGTCGCCGCCGCTGATGCAGCTTTCCAGATGTACAAACCGGTCAACAACTCCCATGACTTCATTATCTAATATTGTATCTACGTAATTACAGCAATCTTACAGAAGCAATTCGCATTTTGAAGCTGAAAAGCGCATTCCGAAGTACTTCGCAGAACGCGAAATTGCGTTCAGCGTTGTTTGTGTCGCCTGAAAGTTCTCAAACAGCAGCACCTTGTCGTCAGCATAATCAAGACCAGTCAGTCTTTCACCAGGTAGGAGGTCCACACCGGCATCTCGTGAGTGCCACAAACAATCCTCCATTATTTCGTCTAGGACGAAATTGGACAGAAGTGGTGAAAGAGGACAGCCTTGACGTACGCCGCTCCTGGTCGTGAAACTGTCAGGCAGCTCATCATAGATCCTAACCTGAGCAGAAATAATGGACTAAAGCGTCGATATTATGTTCACATACTTGGTCGGTACATCCCTATGTTTAAGCGACTCTAAAAGTGTGGATCGATCCACCGAATCGAATGCACCTTTATAGTCGAGAAATACAATGATTGTTGGCCGACGGTACACATGACGCTGCTCCAGAATTTGACGGAAGGCAAAAATGTGATCTATGCATCCCCGCCCAGGGCGAAACCTTACCTGTTGTTCTCTGATGTTTACCTCATGAGTTGCAGTGAGTCGACGAAGTATAATGGATGCCAGAACTCTAGAAATGACTGGGGTCAAACTAATCCCCGTTTGATTTTCGCAAGAGCCCCGGGCTCCCTTTTTAAATATGAGAACTATTATCAAGTGATCCCAGCACGAATGGATGGTCTCCGTCGACCACACAAGTTGAAACAGCTGAGTTAAGGCCTCTACTAACAACTCTCCTCTCTGTTTGAAAAGTGCCGGCACGATATCATCCGGACCAGGAGCCCTATTACGATTGAGAGTCGAGATGCAATTGCAAACCTCAGTCTCAGTGAGTGGTTCCAAATCTACCGACCAGGGTGCTACGTCACAAGTTTGTGGCGGCAACACAGTGGAAGCAGGGGGGCCAGCTAAATTGACCCTCAAAGTGTTCCGCCCAACGCTCTAACCTTCTGGACGTATTACACATTAGTGTGCAATCTGCCTTGCTGATAACTTCACTGACAGACGGTCGCCTGAGACCACTGGCACAGATCAGCTTAAAGAATTTACCGATGTCCCCTGAGGTAAAAGCGGTTTCCATTTCCTTAATTTTTTCCACCAACTAAGCCTCATGGTCAGCCTTTAGACTACGTCCCCGTTTCCTACGGATATCTCTTCTAGACGTATTATGTGAACTACCAGGAGGAACCTTCCGTCTGGCTTATAACTCCAGAGATTTCTCTGAAACCCAATGTTCGTTTAGCCCATGTACTCCTGTGCCGCATGCTACAGTACCTGCTTTCTGAATGGCCTGTGAAATTTGAGTCCAGCAGCTATCAGCATCTTCGGATTGGGTACCACTGAGGCAGCTTTCTAAGCTGGTTTGGTACTTATGTTTTAACGATTGTAAAGCCAGTTTCTCAACAGCAAGAGTAAGAACAAAACGACAACATACGAGCGCATTATCTGAATCCAAGTATGTTCTCCAATCAGAACGACAGTCTTGAACGCAACCATGTCACCTGGTCTGTCTGAGACCTGACATTATTGGAAAAAAGCGGGCACCAAGTATAGCAATGACACGCACAATGCCTAAAACTAGTGCTAGCTAATAATAGCTCATGCTCAGCGCATAGCTGCAATAATCGCCCGCCATTATCTGACCGATGTGATGCTATCCCAAACCTGCCACCTAAACGAGATTCGGCCTCACCAAGGCGACCCACCTGGGCATTCATATCTCCTGCCAGAACGACTACATCAGAGCCATGTGCCGACCGAAAGAGAGCGGCCAGGTGTGATTAAAATGCGTCCTTGACGCCGACGTCATTACAGTCAGTAGGAGCGTAAGCAGACACAATGAATAAATTTCTGAAAGTCTTGCCTCTATAACTAGTTTTAGTTGAACCTGCCAAACGGACGGCATAAAGTCTGCTGTTAACAGGGATCCAATCTATGAATGCGGCTGCAGCCGTCGTGCTGAGGACTATACCTACTCCAGCCTGATGTGTAACAACGGCTGTGGAGTCACCCGAACTGTATAACCAATATCGGATAGACAATGCGGGTGCTGTTAGTTCCATACGTTGATTGCTGTCTTGAATTCTAGTCTCCGAGTTACAGCAGACATCGACATGCAATGAGTCTAACGTTCGTGCAAGAGCGGCCTGTTGACCTATCTGCTTTAGAGTGCAAACGTTGATGGAACCTATATTAATTCGCATTCTGGGTCTAAGCAAGGGACAAGGGAGGCCTGAAGCTAAATGGCAAGAGACGGAACTTACCGGCTCAGTGTTACCACGGTTAGCTACATCTGTTGTGGGACCTGTAGGGTAATTATCAGAAATGGAGTTCGGGAGGGGCCTGAGAACTAAATTTGATAGGACAATGAGGGAGGGATCAGCAGTAGCATGTTTTCGCCTATCTACCCTGCTGTATGCAGCAGATAGGGCGACCCGGTTTATACTGCGAGACGGCCGATGCAGTATGGAATTAGATATGTTATGATTATTCATGGTTGTGTGTGGGCTGAGATACTGCCAGGGCGCTCAGACCTAGATAGGAGAACGATCACGGTTCTCAACCAAAGCCTTCGGCTCAAAAGCCTATACCGCAAGGCACCGGGTGGGTGGCAGTGTACCAGAACTGGTACATTTTCCGGAAAATGATGCCAACTTTCTTCTAACTCCCAATCTGGAGGACCAGGAGACTGGTTCGTCATACTTCTACCTATTGGCCTGTCTGACATGGGTGACTATCGGTGTGGTGGCCACATCGTCCAGTTTAGTCCAACAGGTCATCGAGATGCGCAAGCCGTCACACCGCGACAAGGTCCAGTCTCGTTGGTATATCATAGCAAGCTATTTAGCATGCATTGTTCACGAAGAGTTCTGGGACACCTCGGATCCGCGCGCTTCTATTTCTCCCAGTTATAGGGTCACTACTTTGCTCGAGGCGGCTGATCTTGTAGGGCTGTAATAGCATCCCTCAACGTCAAATGCTCATTTTGAGCAGCACTCCGAATTCCTTCCCCCCTCCCCGTGTGGTGGTTCTATACATACGTTCAGCAGACTGATACTAAGAGACAATGAGAGTTGCCCGAACGATAGGCTCTATTCAACTTGTAAAGAAACCATTTAGCTGCAATGCAAACCAAAGAACCTGATAGACGATGAATAATCTAGACGAATGAGGCGAAATAGACGCATCACATTTATCCCGTTTGGAGAAAAAGTTGGTGAGTTTTTTTGAGTCATGGAGCACAAGCTTTGAGTAATGAGATGTAGGGTTTGTATTTTTCGATTCCTCAGAACGTGGGGTCTAACTCTGTTGGTGGCTAGGAGGTGTTTTGTAGACGTCGTCATTATTGGAATCAGTTTCACGATCTTCTAAAACGTGGATACAGGAGAAACTATTGGGTATAAATTAGGCACTTCATTGTCTTTCTCTACTTTCGCTTCGTCGGTCATTACATTATTCCCCGCGGCTGTTGCGAGGTTGCGTGGGGATACTGTATCCTCACGGTCGTAAAGGTGACGAACACGAGCATAGGTCGGATTACATTCTATCAACTCAACTCCCTCTACGTACGGATCACAATTCGACATCCAGTTTTGTTTTCGGAGGAGGACATTATAGGAATTCACTAACCAGTTTCTTAAAAAGAGACCCATGGAAGCTCTACGATTAGTATAGAACACTTGCTCTTATGGGGTGCAGTTGGCCACATTGCGCAATAAAGAACGTATCAAATGAAGCATATCTAGTTGCACAATTTCCCAGTGTTCCATACTACGGCTTTTCGACTTGAGCGCCAACAATATAGCTTTCCATATGGTACCGTGCAGACGTTCAGTTTGTCGGTTACACTGTAACTTATAGGCTGTAATACTGCTAGTTGCGAAACCCCTTGTCATGGAGGAATAAAGGTAATTATTTTGAAATGAAAGTAGAACCACGATCAGAATGATTGATTGAAAGTAAACCAAAAATGAGACAAACAAGCGGGAGCAGCTGCAACTGCGATAGACGACAATACAGACTCTGATATTGCTGTAGAATGTGGTCTTAGAAAATTGACACACCCGTTCGTAGTGCTCTTTCTTTCCACAACGTTTACAGATCGCATCACGAGCTGGACGCTGCTTTTACAGATGTCCACTTAGTCCACAAAAATAGCAAAACCGTTCTGTTTTGGAAAGTTGTCCGTGGCTGCCGTAGGTTTGGTGTCATCACCATCATCATAACAGCCATGAGCCTGACCAAAAGATACTGTGGCTCGGGCCGCCGCTCACCTCAACAGTGACGTGGAATATCCTAAAAGAAAACGTTACTAAGAATGTTGAAAATTAACAAAAAAAGACTAAGCGGAAGAACTAGAAATGGTAGGGATACAGGTACGCCACTGACTGCGACGCATCGCCATCTCGGTTAGCGTCTCTAACCTGTGGTTTGGGTGATCACGAGGACTCCATCCAGGTAGGCGACACCTACCCACTTTGCTCAATGGAGCAGTCAAGGTCTTCATATCTCGTGACCACGTTGTTGCTTGACCACCACGCGGTTTTACCCAATTGTTGGTGATCTCAGTATATAATGCCTGGTACGGTAAACGCTCAGATGGCATACGGAGTACATGACCCAACCATCTCAAGCTATGCAGTTGATCGTGCATTCCGGAATACGCTTATGGGATGCACGTCTGAAGATACTCAGTTGCTTGTGGCGACATGGAACAAGAGCGTTGTTGATTGTACGGGAGTGATTACTGTTGGGTTAGTTCCAGTTGTCTAGCTACATCGAAGGCTGAAGTGAGCTCCAAGGATTTATATTTGAATAGTTGCTGATGGATTGGACGAGAGTTTAAACAACGAATCAATTCTTCACGATACATTATCAGCTGAGACTGCTCGGAAATCACAGTTCTAGGTTAACGTTTTGAGCTTCTGATGAACTTCACTGAGACTGCCCGTTCTCTTGCTTAGCAGCGAATAGGACGTGCCGAGCAAAAATTGTATTTTTTGGTTAAATGCAGATGTTCTGGAGTATGCACATGGCTGTTTTGTCGGAGTCATTCCGCGATGTGTTCGTATACAGACGAACTGATATAATTGAAGAGAATAGCCAATGCGTCTATTTCGAGCGATTTTACAGCAGAAAGAACGTCGTTCGCCAGTGAAGCCACTGATCAATTACGGCAAACGAATGGGGGTCGGCGTCGAAACGATCAGGACGCAGGATGCGATCAGTTCTTTCACAAGTTGAATTGATTGTGATGATTCGATACGTATATTCAGCACACTGATACTAAGAGAGAATGAGAGCTGCTCGAACGGTAGGCCCTATTCAACTTGTAAGGAAACCATTTAGTTGCAAAATAGAGGATGCAATGAACGACGAATAATGCGGACAAACAAGAAAATGCAAACGCATAGCACCCCTGCCTCTTTTCCATGTTCAAGTTCCTTTTTATTGAGCCCCCCCTCAGGCTCCCCGTTGTCTCCTTGCTGCGAGAAATAACCTGTGGACCCCCCTCCAAATTCTCGCTCTTTGTCATATCGTCGTCCTTTAGAAAGGACGGGCCATTCTTTGTAATCGTCACTTGGTCATCCGAGTTTTTATTCAGGGTAGTGGAAGTGGCAGGCCCTCTTACAAGGTCCAAATTATCATTAGTACCTTTATGTACGTTTTTAGTCTGCCTATGAACCTTACGAATAACTTGGACAGACGCACGGCATACCCAGGTTAGAACACTGATTCAACTACCGTCCGTGGACTTTCTTACTAAGGTTGCTACGCTTTGGATGGTACCGCGCGTTACAAGCTCCACAGCAAATGGAATTGTTTTCCATCTCAAGGAAATATAATCGCAACGGAATTCGACCACATCCGTTTTCTTCGCGACACTTGATTATCTAGCGACTGGAAACTGATGCCACCAATCATTGCACTGCTGTGTTGTTAGGGAAAAATTTAAATGGGCAGCAGATAGAAGGTAAAAGTAGAAAGCATAGCAAGGTAAAAGTTGACACATACCTTGTCAAACAGACTACGAACCCTCCAAGAGACTGACGGTAAACAACCAACACAGTAACGCTCACCTGAAGTTTTCTCGTCAGTGAAAGCCACGCAAGCTCTCGACCCTCCTCCTACAACGTTTTCTGAAGGAATGTTTTCGCGTGCCAAGTTGACAATTTTTCGTACATGTTGCAGATGATAAAAGCGTATTGCTTAAGCGATACTTGGAAATAATGTCCCGCGTCAAAAAGTCAAATTTTTTGCCACGCGCTTTAAGGCTCAGCACATTCTGATATGGACCTTATGATTCAAGCCTACGTCTACACAAATGTAATTCTCCCTTGCGAGAAACTAGAATAAGTAAAATCCCCTATATCTCAGCTCACACTGCACTAAGTCACTATTAACAGACCCATGTGAAGCCAGACGTAATGTAGGTTAACCACTGAGGATGAAAACCGAATTTCCATTAAACGAAACTTGCAACTAGTCTCCTATAACCTTTTAAGTGGCAACGGCACAGAATAACAGTTATGGAGGTTTGAGAGACTGGCTGTGGACGAATGATTAAGCCAGAAGTGTGTGTACTTTCGACAAATGCCACTCAGTGAAATGACATGCTAATGAACAGTCGGACAACATGCATCATACAGACCTTTTTCTTTTTAACGATCCGGGTACAGTATGAGTAGGTCCCCGAGCTATTTTACACGTCATACTGTAGTCAGCCCAGTGAAATTTTCACGTTGCCACGCAATCCATCCAAAAGGATATATTGACAGTCCTTCGGTCTTGCTGTGGACAGCCGGAGCTAGGCACCCTTTATCTGATTGGGTTCATGCACTCTTACTTTTTTTGGTATGTGTGGTTAGCGCCGTCGTCGTCATCATCGACAGCAATAAGTCAGTGGTTCTCACTGATGCTTAGCTGCCACACAACCATGAAGGAAAAAACAAACCCTATACCGAACAACAGAAGAAAAAAGACCGGGAGGAGAAGGGGGGACTAACCATCAAAAATTGCTTTGTCTCTATTCAAATAACATCAGGGCTCCTACACTGCAAACAACCAAACTATAACTGAAAGTAGGGCATTATCGGCTTTTACTGCCCCACGTCATCAAGTGCATTCACTTCACAGACAACTCAGCCAAACAACGACAACATTCACGCCACTGAGCCCGATCAACCGCCTTCAGCTACCGACTTTGTGAGTCGCGAGGTTCCCAGTCCGAAAGACGAATCCGACCTACAATGGTGAACGATTTCATTTATCTACGCCAGGTCATCCGTCCACATCGCACCAATTAGCGGCAGCTGTTTACCTCGTACTTTTAGCCACTCAGACGCGATATCGTAAAAAACTTCGGTTTGTTAAATGACTGTTTGGCACTTTTGGCACATGGCCTAACCATCTCATTTCACGCATACTCAGGGATTAATCAAATAAAGTCGTTTGAAACTCGTTACCAAGTATCCGCTTCCCAACTTCGCAGTTGTTTAGCCGCTAATGTCCATAAACCCAGTAACCATAGTCCGCTGGCATCGACGATCAAATATCTGGAGGTAGTTCATGTTCTCCATTCCGTGATCAAGATTTTCGGTCATAGAGTGATGTGGCCTTCGTAGTCGTTATGCCTAGAGGCCCTTACACTTCAGAGGGATGTTTTTATTGCCAGAAATATTCCAGATTGATGAATACTGTCTTAGCCTTGGAGATACGAGCTTCTGTTCAGTTACCTGTATCTCTACAGTTATTTTTGTAAGTAAACGGACCGGTCAGCATCATCCATAGTTTCAGTATGTAACATTAGATCTTCGTGATCGCAACCGTGTTGCGGAGACATTTTGTATTTTAAGGCCACAAACGACATTTTTGGCGCAGCACAAGATAGTATCTAACATTGTGTTTGCTGCTTGAAAGTTGTCAAGCGACTGTTATTTTTCGGTAACAAGGCCACTATCGTTCAGTCTCCCAGTAAGTTCAGAGGTTCATCTCTGCATCGCTTGAATGCCCAGTACGGTAAATGATCAAGTAACGTACGGAGTACGTGACCCAACCATCGCAAGCTGTGCACCGTGAGTATTTGACCAATTGATCGCGCACCCCGAGCTTTCCGGAATACGCACCGGTGAACGGCTGCATCGCTCACGCGATCAGTCCATTTAACGTGGGCTAATTGGCGGAGACAGCGGTGATCAAACACAGCATGCCTGTTGACATCTTCCTTGCGAACAGGCCATGTTTCCGAACCACAGAGCAAAACTGAACGTACACAAGCATTATATGCTCTTTCATTCAGCGACAACCAAACATCTTTTTGACACCACAGATGCCGCAGCTTAGCAAAGACAACTCTTGCCTTTGCTATCCTCGGTGATATCTCGAGCAATATTACAAGCTGACGAGATAGTGCTACCCAAGTATGTGAAACTGTCCACAATCTCAAGCGCATTACCTGTAATAAAGAAAGGAGTTGAATCGCTCCAGTCTTGAAGCAGCACTTTGCACTTTCAAGGTGCGAAAAGCATTCCATACAAATCACCGCGGTCACTCATCTTGTCCAGCATGGTTGCATGTTTTCGGTAGAGGGGCTAAATAAAACAATGTCGTCCGCGTACTCCAGATCGGTCAATCTAGATCCAGGAAGAAGCTTAACACCAAGCCCGCCAGATTCCCGAAACGCACCCTCCAAAATGTCGTTTATGACAAAATTGAACAAGAAAGGGGAAATCGGACACCCTTAACGAACACCACTAGAAGTGATGAACACCCGAGATAGTTGTCCATAAACTCTCACTCAGATAGCAGAGTGAGCATACAGTGATCTCAATAGATTCATGTATTTCTCTGGTACTCCCTTGCGAAGGAGACAGCTCCAGAGAACGTTACGAGCAACTGAGTCGAAAGCAGCCTTTAGGTCCAAAAAGATCACGACTGTCGGCTGTCTGTAACAGTGCCGATGTTCGAAGATCCATCGCAAGGTAAAAATATGATAAACACACCCTCGACCGGATCGAAATCCTGCCTGTTCTTCACGTATCTGGCTTTCTCTGGGCTTAGTGAGCCGACGTAAAATAAGGCCAGTGAGTAACTTGGACGCAATTGACACCAAAGTGATGCCTCTGTGGTTGTCACATAGACTTCGGGCCCCCTTTTTGAAACCGGGAATTACTATTAATAGGCACCAATCACGGGTTACTTCTTTAGTCTCCCAAATCGTCTGGAGGAATTTTGTCAGTTTTGAAATCAACCTCTTTCCACCATCCTTAAAAAAAAGAAGGAGAGGGGAAGTCTGGACTAGGAGCCTTATTACGCTTCAATAACTTGAGCTTCAGGACCACTTCTGATTCCGACGGAGAGCTGTCCAGAACGCAGTGACTGACCATTCGGGTCCCGTCGTCTACATGATCTGGTTGAGGCCAGCTGAACTGCCCTTCAGAATGTTTAGCCCACCTGTCAAGTCGGCGCGATTGATTGATGATAAGTGAACCATCGATCGAAGCCTGTTGATGAGGTTTATCCAGTTCTGCCGCAACTAAACAGCTCCTTCAGAGCATACGTGTTCACAGCATGCTTTCATAGCTGCGGCAATTTATTCCCGGTATCCGTCAGAATCCTTCGTCTGATTCGAACTGGGCAACTTGTTCATCAGCGCTTTTTGGCAAGCGTTCTTTACATCTTCATCGCTCGAATGCCGGTTAAGTACCTTACATTTACAAGCGTATGCCCTCTGGGCAAATGACAAGACAAGACGGGCACCTGTAACTGACTGCTATATGATCTAACTATGTCCACGGCTGAGAAGCACACGGAGGTCTCCAAGTAACACTGCGCTTCTTCCTGTGTTGAAATGCGGTGCTCGAAATATACAGACCGTGGGGATGCGCACAGTTGTAGAAGTCTTCCGCCATTGTCAGTGCGTTGTGCCCGGACATCAAACATGTCTCCCAGCCGCCTCTCGTCTGGGGAAAAACGACCAAGCTGAGCATTAAAGTCGTCCGCTAGTATGATTATATCTGACTGTTTAGTTTGCCTCAGAAGGTCAACGAGAGCGTCATAGAACGCAGCCTTGGTCCCAACCGAACAACCGTCCGTCGGAGCTTACGCCGATATAATGAATGCACAACGCCTTCCTGATTTGCGTCGACAGACTTTTACCGATGTATTGAGTCTGACAGCGCACAAGCGAGTGTTCACTGGGATCCAATCGAGCAAGCACTGCTGCGCTCTGGAACTCAGTGCGATTCCCACTCCAGCTTGACCGCGAGATTCAGCTTCAGCGTTACCAGAAGCCCCGAGAGAAAAGCGCTTGGATCGACAGTTATCTAGAGTTGAGCTCAAGTAGACTCGCGTCTCCGACACACAGCACACATCAAGCCCAGTCATCAACCTGGTTGACGAGGAGACTGTAACTCCTCATACCTTTACCGGTCGGCTTGTTTAACACAAGGGATTCTGTTAGTGTGATCGTCACACTGTCTAGTTGGACACAGTGGATCATCGAACTGCACAAGCCGTCATGCCTCGTCTAGGTCTAACTCTTCTTCCTGGTGGGTGTTTGGTTTAGTGGCTCACTGTTTGTCTAGGTTCAAAGAAATTTCGTTGTAATATTGTCGGAACCCAGATAATTAAAACATGGGAAACTTTTAGTAAGCCTCATTCTTTCTTCGGGAAATACGGGTCACTTGGCTTAAGAATCCCCTGTCGTTCAAATAAATCACTCCTTTTGCTGAATATCATAATATGAACCTGAAATTAAGAACAGTTGAAAAGCGTTTTGGCAGGAGCGAGTTTCGCAAGAGTAGTAAGCATTGCAAATAATGTTTTTGGTGAATGTGATTAGCGCTATCACACTTGAACATTTTAAGCAGTCTTGATAAACACGAACTTGAAATTTTCCGAAGTAACATATTTGCGGCAGATTTAACGATGCTAATTATCGTTTTCTCCTCCCGTACACTTATTTTTATCTTCTACTGACCTGCTTGTGATAGTGAAGCGAATAGAAACCTTTGCCACGTTCCTCCAGCGCTTCTGTGAAATGTACGAAGTCTCAGTAATCACTGGAATATTTAAGCCGTTGGTCATACGGTGTTTGGTGGCTGGTAATGTTACGTCATTATAACATTCATAAATTTCGATTTAAAGGTATCGCGCCTATGTGCTATCGCGAATAGGCGTTTATCGATCGAAAGAGCCATCTCGTCACTATCATAGTTATTTGTGATCATCATCATCATCATAACAACCATGAGCCTGACCAAAATGTACTGTGGCTCGGGCCGCCGCTCACCTCAACAGTGACGTGGAATATCCTAGAAGAAAACGTTGCTAAAAAGAAGACTAGGCGGAACTAGAAATGGTGTGAATACAGGTACGCCATTGACTGCGACACATCGCCATATCGGATAGCTTCTCTAACCAACGGTTTGAGTGATCACGAGGACCCCAGTCAGGCAGGCGACACCTACCCACTTTGCTCAATGGAGCAGTCAAGGTCTTCATATCTCGTGACCACGTTGTTGCTTGACCACCACGCGGTTTTACCCAATTGTTGGTGATCTCAGTATATAATGCCTGGTACGGTAAACGCTCAGATGACATACGGAGTACATGACCTAGCCAACGCAAGCTGTGTACCGTGATTAGTTGACCAATAGATCGGGGTCGGGGTTATTTGTGATGTTCACGTAAGATTGATCAACCGGGGATTTTCTTTTTGTCCTGTACACCTGATCTGTTTTTCTCAATCTAGTCTTCGCATGTAAACTGGGAGATCTCGGTGGTAGTTATGGTGGCCGACGATACCGATCTGAGCGTTGAAAATAGAAACCATGCGGTCCCCCTAATTTTTGTTAGCTCTATGATGTGTACGTCAAGTGCATTATTTTACTCAACGTTTTGAAGTCGTCAAGTGTACCTTTAGTTGACTATAATATTTGAGCAGCTCATCATTTTATTGCTTGCAGTAAGACTTACAGACATTATGTTATACTCAGTATCAGTTATTTTACAGCCAATTGGGAATTCTATGCCAAGACACTCATAACTTTTAGGGTTCTATTTTTAAACATCTTCCAAGGTCTGATTGAAGAGAGTAAGTAGATCGAGAATAGCTGATGGACAGAAACCAAAGGAGGATCGACTGAAGCAACTGTCCACTCATACCATTTGTCTTTTATGAAACCTTACAGTTTCAACAAGTGGACTTATATCACTGTATCTTATACATAGAATTGAAGAAGGATACGAATAATTAGTACGAAGCACTTTAATTTCGCTCCATCTGTCGTTGCATGTGCAACAGACTGTTGAAGGATGATATGAGCCTGGGTTTCATTGCAGTTTAACGATTTGTCCTGCTTGTGATTTGTTAATTTAAAAGGGATCCAGTTGCGAAAAACTTGAGTTTTGGCTGTAATTCAAACCAGAAGCGGTAAACTGAGCTACGAAATTACGCCGGAAGCTGGGGAATCACACATTCGGACTCAGTTACCCACCCGCCCCACTGTCTCATGGAATTCACTGGATGATCCAAGAGAGACTGCCCCCAACAGAAATTACGCAACAGTTCACGCTGGAATTCACCGACGTCATTGTTGACCATTAGAACTGTATTACTGATAAGTATGCTGAAGTCATGCAGACCACGTTGAATAAGCTAAGCAACCGGGTTGATCCGAATGGAGTGCGCATCTCATCTTCAAAATGCGCGGTGCCAATTCGTTCTTGTTCCTGCTTATCAACCCGTATCGTAAGCCGTTCACTTGAGACTAAAGTGTTTCGTATACCTAGATAGATTGATCTCGTTGGTTTGTACTATTTCTAAAAATGGGTATATGGTGTCTGTGCGACCCATTTTGCACCGTGGCCCGAAAATGTGGTCTGTTTGTAACGTCAGTGGGATCAAAATTGCGGCGCTTTACTCTTCTTCTGAATTGGTTAGTGTCAAGTGAAAGTATCTGGAGTGCAACACAACCGTCTGGGAGCGCGTATTTCAAAATCTTCAGATACACAGTCGTTTAGTTGAGCCTTTAATATACACAGTTTGCAATAGTTGAATTACGTTCTCTGTATGACAGTCGTGTATCTATTGCACTGAACACTACTGACTAAGAACACTAGCGGCTGGACAAAGCGATAATCTGTAATGACCCACACTTTCTTTTTCGCCGGTGTCTCACAGTTTGGAGACCACATTAACTCAACTCCAGTTAGGAGCAAAACAGTAGCATGCTGCGGTCAATGACTTATTTGCGTCCGACCGATTACTAGTTTCTCCAGGCAGTCTTTCACCAGATTTTTTCTTGCATAGCACTTTTGAGGTCACTTCCCTGCGTCGTTATGGCCAACGATAACAAACCAAATTAACACCTGACCAGAATATGCGTGGTGTGTGACAGTCTCACAAACTAGGCTGTTTTCTTCCTTCATGTTTTTCCTGCCTGATATACCTGGCAGTTTAAACTTAAAAGTTTATCTTTTGCTGCAACGGTGAACTACGTTTCATATGGACTGAGTATTGTCACACTGTCTAAATGTAGAGTATCACTGGTGATGTCCAGAGGTTAAACTGACAATCGTGGAATTGGTGTTCCCTACCTTATGGCTATGCCCTATTAATCTCATAAAGGAATCTTGTGACTACTTAAGTCCCCAGTGGGTATGGCAAAAATATATTTGTACTTAAAGGTACCCAAATCAAGATCCAATCGGTCAACGCTTGTTTAAATCCGATTATTGTAACAACATGACAGTCAAGGTTGTAATGATATTGGCCCAAAGTGGTTTCCTGGTTGAAAAAGTTTCAGCCAATCAGAGTTCACGCGCAGGCTGCTGTAGACGGAATTGTGGCCGGTCGGCGCCAACCAATAAAAAACGGCGACCAGCTGCTGTCTAAATGCGTGTCGGATTCAAACGATTAAGTTGTTCAACCCAGGGCGGTGGAACGTGGCAGCGAACTGGCCAATCATATCGCAAGAAAACCCGTCATCCAGTAACAGTCATAAATACTGTTGTTCCCCTACAAAATGGTGCTGTTTTTTTCCCAATAAGTTGAGATTGCTTAGTGCCGCCCAAGTTATTGTTGTTCTGGTTTTCTCGATTTGGTACCACAACACGCGACAAAGGCCACGTGACATACCCCTTACAATAGCCGTGGATACTAGGTTCAGATAACATGGTACGTAAATTTTTCGATCACGTATACCCATATTGTTTTCTTTCACTGTCTGTTTGATTTCTGTCCTCCAGGTATACCAACGTACATGGAAATGTTGGCTATATGCAAGGGCCTGCATTACAACTTGTGGATGCAAGACAAGCTGTTGCTCAAGGTCTGTTCCTGTTCACTGTTTTGTCTACGTCTTTGTAGGAAGAAGTTGTTCGGCGAACATGTGAGATTTTGCCCCTGATTCCCAATTCCACTGTTCGTTTCTACTACGTAAATGGTATATTTGAAACACTTGCTCGTGAGTGGGACCGATTAGACAATTGGCGGGTTGATAAATTTATGTTGGTATGTCTTGATTTTGATCGTGCACCCATCCTATCCGGCGATTCAGCTTACGCGGGACTTTTTCACACAAGGCTTGCATAGTTTTGCTCCTGTGAACCCGCAATTATGGGGTTCATTTTTAGAGGCTGTTTTCGAGAAAGTATTGAACGAAGACGTACAGCATGCCGTCGGATTGAAATTGCATATGTGCAATATTATTGGCGAAGAATTATCCAAAAAAGTAGGACTCGCTAGCTTTTTCACACTCAAATTGGCTGTTTGACGTAGAAAGTGAAAACATTTTGCATTGTTTCCACGCTAAAATGCCTCGTTTCTCGTTTGGTTGGTTTGCCCAGGTGAGTTGCCTTTTACGTTCCTTGACAGTACTTTGTTTTTCAAGGCATCATAGTTATGCACATGCACTACTGCGACTTATTCATGTGCTCTTGAGCACATTAAGAAGACGTTCTAAAGTATGCAAATACTTTCTTGCACATTCCATTTTTTAAGCCTTCCATTGATGATCTGATTAATACAGTAGCCAACCTTGAGAAATCAGGTACAGCTCACAAAAAGTCGCTTAGAAAGATAGAAACACTGTAAGTGTGTTTAAGCGCGGTCTCTATGAAGTTCTTCTGTAGGTTGGTCTCCATCAGGACAAAAAAAGCGAAAACCATCCCGTCAGTGCAACAACAGCATCCGATAGCTGAAGATAAACATGTAAGCATCTGTTTCCGTACCTTGTTTTCCATTTAAAATTTCCTTAGTCCATTGAAAATGTTGTAAATACAAACCAACCTGCTGTTACAAAGGCATGTTAAATATTGTATAAGCCATTGATTGATTTAGAAACGTAAAAAACGTGTGAAACAGACTAATTCATCCGCAAAACGACCGAGGCTAACAGACACAGTACGTGCAATCTATTGAATACCTGATGTTTAAAGGTACCGCCCGGGCACTGCGCGAACTCTGGGCTCCCGGAAATCTCAAACGTGCCTCCTGTCGTGGAAACGATGGTAAATGATTTTGTTTATTTCGGCAACAAACTTTGCTACAGATTACATCTCCCGTACATTCAGATGCTCCACCATCGAGTTCCCCACCGGTTTCCTCACCATCGCCGAGTTCCGGTGAAGGTAATGATCACGGGAGCGTTGAGCTGCATTCTAGTTCGCTTTCGTCAAGCATGCAGACCGAAACCACTAACCTGTTAGTAGCATCACCAAACGAGAAACTGGAAACACCCTTAAGCCGTCGAGTCTCGTTTGGAAAGGTGTTCCGAAAAAGTATGTTCTCTTGATTAGGTTCACTTAATCTACAGAGTTCAAATCATCTCAGCGTCTCTCAATGACACCCACGGTGAGAACAACTCCGAAAAAAGGAATACTGCGAGGTACTGTTATTTTCGTTACTCATCTTTTCTGTCCACAGCTCAAGTTCAGAACAACGTGAAAACCCGTCTCTCTCTCTGATGAGACGATGACTGTTTACGTACTTTGCATTTGTAACTCAATTGGTTTGTACAGTAATTAAAATACAATGTTATGAGTGCGTTTTTGTTTCGAAAATCGAATTCTCGTCGTTTAATCTACTAACATAACGCCAAGACGGTTTGGCTTCATCTTTAAAAACGCCGCCTGCAACCGCGCATTTCTGCATGCCTGTCCTGTGCACAGTCGTCTATGTACGCCTGTTCTAGGGGACTCGAAACGACCTCGATGCCAGTCTTATGAGTCGTAGGGCTCTGACTAGTAATTTATCAATGGTTTGCATTTACTAATGCTTTATTATATGAAGTCCATCGCTATAGTTTCGCTCACACTGACTCATCTGGAACCCCGAATGCTACGTTTAGCCACATTCATCAGGTTGTGATTGTGCCATAGGAAATATCCAACAAAATGTTTAGAAGCTATTCCTATCATGAACATTACTGCTCGTCTGTCTGTCGTCTTCAGAGTTTGACAGCAGAAATATATTGCTGAACCGGCACACTTCTCATCGATCCATATTTGCCAATGTGTTGACGTCTTATTTTCTTTTAAAGGAATGCCCCACCGGTAGAGTTTAGGCAACCCTCCCCAACTACAGCTTATGAACAAGACTTTCACCTAGTGTCTACCTTTTACACATTTAAATCTTACATTATATCACATAGTCCAGTTGACAATGTTTTTACTTAGTTAGAAATACTGTACCTTTTTACATATCTGTTTCTATTTTAGGCACAAGATTTTTCATTTCATGCAAAAGCAAATCATTTTGGTGCATTAGAATTTCCACGTTAGAATCTTAGATGTGACGGCAAGAACGTGATTGGTCCAACTAACTGGAAGGAACAACCAATCTTAATTAGAACACTTCGCGTTGGCTACTTTGATAGAGGAAGTGGTACGGGTTATTCAAGGGGCGTCAGCGGCTTTGCTTAATGAGAACGGGGTTAGCGGTGAAAGTGGGGCACAGATCATCTGACCCTGTACCTGGGTTGGCGGCATCCGAGACGGATTAGCCTGTCACAGTGACCGAAGCCAAAGGACGCCTGCGCTTTAAACCATCATCCCAAGTGGCTTGCGCTGCACCACTTGCGGTTCTACTCACACACCACGTATCCGATGTAAACCCGAAGGAATAAGACCAGTAGGTGTGTGAGTGAGGCCTTTGTGTTCAGCTGGCCAGTGCTGGTTAGCCAACTGAATGGCTAGCACGGAAAGGAAATCCTTATCTCTCGGAAAATAAACACACAGAGAGACTGTAATGGCAAGATCTATACCAGGGAGAAAGATGTGTGAAATGTAATACAAGAAGTATTTCAGTATACGAGTGCATGCTAGTGCATTCCAGAGAGGATAAAGTTGAAAAACAAAACTCAAAGTTGAACTACGAAAAGATCAAGCGAACGAGTCATCATTCAATACACTAACAAAGCCTAAGAAAAGAATAGGTAGAAGGTCACAGACACCCAAGTTTCTGAAAAAAGGAGCAGATTAGTTGTCAAACGACCATGGTCTTGGTCGATGTAATCATTAACAAAAACAGAACGGATATGCTGATAAGACCTACCTGGGCCTAGCGTACTCGTTGTCTCTTCGCCGACGGTGCACTATGAGTATGTTAGTGACCTACTAATCCAAGGCGGCCAGCGCATTCGCGGCCTTTGCGTACCGCGCGCTTTCGTTCTCGGCCGCGCAATAACTGCTCGTTGAACTCGCGGACGCCCGTCCGAATTGTGTTCCTCCAAGCAGTCCGGTTCAACGCTAAGTCTTCCCAACATCTAACATCAATTTTACAACGTGAAAGACTTACCTGCACAGCATCCTGGTATCTAAGCGACCCTGTACCTACTAATTCATCAAACTGCGGACCGTATTGGTTCCTCTGACAAATAAGGGGATGCGAATGGTTAGGAGAGTCTGTGGATCTGACGTCCAATAGGAGTGCGGTTTAGGGTCGTGGTAGACTTTGAGTTGTAATATGAGAATGAATCAGTTTGTGAGAACATTTTCATTAGTTCTCTTGTATACATGGCTGACGGACGCAATTACACTCGCATCAGTCCCGAAACACGCAGACGTATTATCGAAGCATTCGAAAGGGGCGATGACTGGCACACGGTTGCCTTTCTGAACGGAGTCAAGTGTAATGCCGCTTACAAGTGGCTTCATGCGGATTGCATCAGTTATGAAGCGCAGCCTCGCAAAAGACATATAAGCAATATTCTGACAGAATCTGAGGTTGGTATGTTGTTGGAGTGGATTTCCGTGCACTCAACGGTTACACTGCAATTTTTGAGATTGTGCGTCAAGGCTGAGTTCGAGAAGGAGTTATCGACCACAACGGTCAGTCGATACTTGGATGGCCGATGCATAACTGTCAAGAAACTGTGCCAAGTGCCCGTTGACATGAATTCAAATGAGAATTTGCATATCGACTGATGGAGTGTTATGCAAATTCATAGACTATTTGCTGGATAGATGAGACCTGTTTCAATTTGTTCTGTACGAGGTCAGTGGGATGTTCACTAAAATGAACGAGAGCATGCGCCTCTGTTACAAACAGCCGAGGCCGTAATCTCCATTTTATTGGAGCTATGACATCAAATTCGATACGACGAGGCGGGGAGTATACAACAGCAACGATTACAAGGGCTACAAACCCTGCTAGATCAGCACACGCATGTCAGACATTGTGCTAATATGCGACAACGCACCGTGTCACATTGATATGGAAAGTGTGTTTGCTGAGGAGTTATGTAATAGACAACTCTTACGACTGGCACCCTATTCGCCCATGTTGAATCCAATTGAGAACGTCTGGAGCATGGTGAAAGCAGGAGTTAAAAGGTAACTACAGGTGCACCACGAAAAAATAATAAACGGGGATCCTCAAGGTTTACAAAGTCAACCTCTGCTATCGGCGACGTCACCGGGATGACGGAGTTCGCCGACGTGTGGTGGGTGAGGCCAGAAGCGGCAGTCTGGTGACCAGCATATTACTTGAGTTCGAGGTATGGGGACGCATTGAAGCTTGCTTCGTCAAGGCGCTGCCGGCTTCTTGGCTAGGATCCGAAGGACAACGAACACCTTCGTCTGAGGACACTGTCTGCTATACCGAAGGACAGAAGTCAATGGCGCTCGTGTTGCGAATCTCTGCATACATTGTTATTTTTTCTTCATCCCTCTACATCTCCGTTTTTACCCTATACGCCTTTTTTCCTATACACGTGACGTTTGCCACTCCGTGTGGTGCTCACGTATCAAATATATATATGTACATATATAACCCATTCTTAATTTGTTTGTCAAGAAGCGATACACTGAGAATTCGGAACGAAACGGTGAAGGTATGCTTTCTTTGTTTCTTCGATAGACCGTAGGCAAAAATAGCCTTGTAGTTTTGTCGCTGTCATTTGCACGACTTTCTTCCTTAGTTCACCGTGAATAAGCAGGTATCGAATATTTTTTCAGTATTGTGACTTGTAATTACATCAGTTAATTTGACACAGCAAGAAATGAATTACAGTTTAGTCGGCCGGGTATAGATGCTCGTACAAGTGACGAAAACGGAGGAACAGATAGATGAATAATTATAATTTTATTGAAATACTCTACACGGAAGAAATACGAATGTGATACGAAAAGAAAACAGATAATACACTATCCGTAATATCACTGGACAATGGGTTCGTTTTGCCTTCTGCGTTTCCCGTTCCTGAGAAAGAAAACGTTAATACATGGAAATTAGATTAGCAAACCCATCATGACACATCTGTCGATCAGTTCAAATAGCATTCGTGGCATAATATCTTATCAAAGATGCTGATTTGGATCCTAACCGAATGACTGAGCGAAGGGTGCATGCGGATTATAACCCATCATAATTTATCTAGTGCAAACGATAACAAAATGTCTACAGCCTACAAATTCTGCGAATGGTGAATGAAAAAGATTTGTAAACGACACGTGTGAGACAACGTTGAACAAAACGCCAAGTAATCAGAGTACTTGCCATTGTAAATCCACTACGACCACTGTTTAGTTACTGTGCGAAACACTAGGATTATAGGCCAAATAATAGTGACAGCTCAATTATAACGGTATAAACGGGGAATCTCAAATGAAGCAAAACAGTGGAACACGGCAAACGTTTCGTAAACATGTAGGTCTAACGTCTGAAGAGAATGTTTAGAAAGTTACCTGTATAGAGAACGCCCGTTGCTATCATACGCTGCAGTTCCAGCGAACAAAGCTGGTATACGATAGTACAAATGTTGAGTGTAGTAAGAGATTTGACAAACACCGTACTACATTTACAACTCGATATATTTTCTTAGTCAACACCAATGAAAATAGTGGACCAGACGAAGATAGTACGGCTCTCGATTCGCTACACTTTTACGCACCTGCACTCGTTCTTCAGATCATCTAAGTTGAATAATAACCATTATTTCATAAACAGATATTCACGCCAAATGCTTGCAGTTGCCTCTTAGAACGGCTTGTTCTGTCGCAGTTTTATCGTGCAATTTGACACTCCCGATAAGATGTTTGTTCCAGCACAACTGTGCGGAAATTCTTCACTTTTTCCGTTCTGCGCTCTACACGTCGAACGTTGTATACTTTATTCCCCGGTCGTGTTCCGTTTGTTCACTTCTCCGTTACTGCTATTTCGGATCTCATCTGGCTCCCCAAGATGATGTGACTCACAGTTCCGTAGAGTCTACCGGTGATACCACGAACGATGTACGCTGCTTTAGTCCTCCACTTCATCGCTTAAGAAAAGCTGAATTGCGATCCGTAATGGTGACCATGACCGTCGCTTCATGTTTGTCCGGGATCTTCGCATAGAGACTGCCTCCCTAGTAGACACAGGAGTGTAGGTTAGTGTGTTCCCACCGATTGGTATCGAGACGTCAGAATTGGGCACTCCTCACTCGCGTGTCGCCAGTGGCGCTACCATCCATACTTTCGATCACAGCTCGCTGACATCGAATTTGGGCTTCTAACACAACTGTATCTTCACCGCCGTCGCTTTAGCCATTATTGGTGTCGATTTCCCTCGGCACTAGGATCGTCTAGTCGATACGCGGTGCTGAAAGCTAACAAAAGCTATTACAAGCTTGAGTGTTGAAGGCACTCGCACGGCCTCCAGTCCTATAAACGTATAACCGGTATCTATCCTTACGCGGACATTGTGTTAGCTAGTTTTACTGAGGAAGAGTACCCTTCACATTTACGCGGCTTATTTGAACAGTTGACTCATCACGGCCAACCCAACAAAGTATAAACTAAATAAACCGACTACTCAGTTTCCAGGTCATTACATTTTAGCCGAAGGTATCGCCGCCTCTTTTTTGGAATTATCTCGAACAGCTTTATCGGTTTTGTGGCCTGATAAATTAGTATCGACAATCCATTCCTTGCTGTGTGCATATCATGCAGCAAACGACTGATCTCTCCCGTGGAGGTGACCGTAAACAATCCTTCACAGATCCTGCCCACACTACCCTTAGCGAGCTGTCTCCAAGATAGCCCTGCTCGTTTGTCCCGATCCTAACGCACAGTTGTCAATTGCAGCCAACGCTTTAGCCAACCGTCGGCGCCGTGTTATAACGGTTTGTTGACAATCATTGGCGCCCTTTTCTGAACGATTGCAACTCACGGAATCTCGTTACAGCGCTTTTGGCAGGTAGTTGTTTGTCATTTATCTCACAGTATAGTATATTCGGCATTCACGTGAGCCAATCACTCACGGTCTATACTGATCATAAACTACTGGTGCACTACTTGAACTTTCCATCCAACAGACATTCGCCCAGGGAAATCGAACATCTAGACTCTTTCTCAAAGTTAACGACAGATATACAGTGCCTCAGGTGTCCTCAAACCTGTCGCAAGCGCGTTCATACGTACATCAGGTAAACGATTCTACGTCTTGTCTCGGGAGTCATGACCACCGAAAAAAACAGGTATTTTAGAGATATGGTAAATTTCGCGAAATACAGCCTGTTTCTGTAAAATTACCGTAGGGCACTATCTTGTGCAATGTCCCGCAAGACATGCCTAAGACCATTATCTTTCCATGATGCAGTGTTCAACTCACTCCACAACTTGTTGCACTTCGGATTAAGTGCATTTTATAAGGTCTAAGAGAAACCACGAAGTTCGTGGTTGAGCCCGTTGTTGCTTGGAATATCAGTGTCTCAGTGCCCACCGGCATACCAAGAGCCCCAGTGGCGTTTTACGTGCATCAAATGCGTCCTCATCATGTGCATATTGACCTCGTCTGACCGTTACCATCTTCCAGCGGTTTTACCTTCCTTCTAACGTGTGTCAACTGTTTCGCTAGGTGACCGGAAGCAATTTGGTTTCCTGATTGTGCCTTCAGAACGGTGGCCTCCGTTTTTCGGGACGTTCAGCGGTTCAATTTTGTCGTCCCGCAGTATTGATTACAGACTGTGGCTCTCATTTCGAAAGATCTTTCATAGGATTTCTGAACACTCAGTCGCCGGCACATACATTACTTCCTAACATCCAGCATATAACGAAATGATTGGACGTTTTCGCCGTCAGTTAAAAGCAGCCATCAGTGCGCAGTCCAACCCCACTTGGTATGAGGCCTTTCCATTAGTTCTCCCAGGGTTGTGCAATACGGACAAGATGAATTCAAAAACCATGCCAGTTCAACTTGTTTATAGTTGCATCATGCACTTGCCTAACGAATTAATGTTTTCTTTTGTATTTAAGCCTATGGCACATCTGGCGTACCATGTGACGATTAAGTTCGGTACAACCACGAGAACAATCGGCTGTCGTGCGCTTGCACGAGAAACCTTCTCCGCTCGCATATCTTTGTGCGCGCGGATTACTCATACAAGCTTATGTAGCCATCGTGCACAGGCACGTTTATTGTGCTATGACGAGCCGAGAAGTTCTTCACAGTCAAGCGAGATTGGAAACACAAAGTTGTTTCAGCTGACAGAGCCAAACCCTCGTTTAAAAAGGAAATTACACCCGACGTACGGCCGAAATCCCAAAATCCGTTGTTCCGTGTCGAACATAGCAGGCCTACCGCAAGCACCACTCCGTAATACGACCGATAAGACATATGCCTACGAAAGCCCGTACGAATGGTAGAATAGGTTAGCGCTTGCTTTCCTATTACTGATACCATACGTGTAATCTCTTAGTCGAGTACAAACGTTTGTTTCCTCCGGTTTTTTGTGTACAAACGTAGGTCGGCCAAACCATTACATCAAGCAAATAGAAAAAATCAAGCCTCCAGCAACACACCGAGGCGCGATAGCTCGTTGATACGATGGCTCCGTCTTTTGTATAGTATAGATACTTCAACGTTCATTCACTTTTAGATCCTGCAGACTTGGTGCAATGGAAGAGAACTCCCAGAAGCTAACGTTCAGCCGTGAACAAATTAACATACTCTTTTTCTCACTATCGGGGTTAAGTAGTCTTCTGCGGTAGAAATGCACACAACACTAAACGGATTCAAATCGGTGTATTGTTAGATCGCGGCCGACTTCCCCATTAACGATGTCCGCCGTTATTCCAACACTTTTGAACAGCCAGATACTTACCAGTCAATGGTCATTTGCAACTGTAGATCTAATTAGAGCTGATAAAGGCCCTTGTTCTCCCTGGAGCCGTCCTAAGAGGAAGTCCTGAGGCAACCCCCTGGACTAGTTTATCTTTTGCCGTAGTCTTATAGTACAATTTGACACCTCCGGTGGGGTGTTTATTCCGTTCTGCACTCTACACGTTATCTGGTTTTACATTTTTTCTCCGGGTCATGTTAACATGTAGAGTAGTGTGCCGTTTGTCCACTCCCCTATCATTGTTATTTTGGAAACCATCTAACTCAGGGCGAAACGTTATAGGAGTGCTCCTAAACTATAAGTTCCTAACAGCTTTGCTTACCTGAATATCGTATCCCCAGTATCTTACACAGTTGAACCAGAAATAAACAACGGAACAACATTAACCCCTAATATATTCTCGCTGGAATAACGGGATATTTTAAGTTGGTAATATCCCGGTTCATCAATGCATCCTTTTGTGAACGTTCCAATGGTCTCAGAACAACTTGAGGATCAGCTCGATCGAATGGTTCAAAAGATTACGGCATTGTAGACGCTTTCAAGGTCGAGTGGATTAGTGGAGGTCTCTCATAGGCTCAAGTGAAAAAAGGATGATTGAGCAAACGATGGGTATCCATCAAAAGTGGAGCGAACGATGTCTACCTGGACGTCAACGGCAACCACGAGATGCTTCATTTGCTCCGGACTCTTAAAACTACAATAAGTTCGAATAAAATTTATCTACGTTACATACAGTGTCCAGCCGATACAAAGTAAGTGCCGCATACCAACTTGCCCATCATTTTGTCAGACTAGAATTGCAAATGTTTCATCAGAGTGTGCGCGTAAACACAGTGGATGAGGTGAATTTGTAAGTATAAAATGAAATTCTTTTCACAGTGGTTGCGTCATAAGCTAAGACAAAAAATGAACGTACTTCGGTAAGGAATTACTCCGGATACGAGTGGCAAAGTCAATCTGAAATAGGAGAAGCGTGGCGTGAATTAAAAACTTTTTTTTAAAATCAACAAAACGAAAGTAGTCAGATGTTCTGGACGATTTTATCTATCAAGAAACTTAAATGGTCGTTTAACTAGTTAGTGTTCCACTTATTAGAAAGAAAACAGTTTAATGGAAGCTTTAAAGTCAATCACGCCCAAAAAGTCCTAATGAAGAACGAAATCTGTGAACAAATGGGCTATGTGCCATTGGGAGCAGTAAGCAAATGTACGGATCGATATTGCCCAACTTCACTTAGACGGCGGATGATCAATGAGACGGACGACCGACCACCAATTGCCACAAATTTATTGCATCGAGCCAGTTAGCTATACATTCAGTCGCATAAGCGGTCAAATCTCTCAGTTTTTCTAGGGTAATGGATAGTCTATCAGCCTTACTAGATGAAATAAAAACAATATGCGAACAGCGTTCGAAAGACTTGTTTAATCAGTTGCTGTACAGAAGTGCTATGCCATTTGAACAAATCTGCCGGAAACTAAACTCCACGACTGAAGGAACGTTTTGTGTTGCACAACTACGATTGCTAGCCACTGTGTGATTTACATACTTCCGTCGCCTATCAAGATGGCTAGGCCAACCACCACTAATTTACCAGATCCAAATGTGCTAGTTGCTTGAGTAAAACCTAAAGGAATCGGCCAACCGAATACCTAGACACACCTAAATGGTTGGTCGAAAACGTTCTTCGATGACTGACGCGAATCTTTGTTAACCACCGATTACCATCCTCATCGATCGCCCGTTATTTAACCGAAAGTGGATAGCAACTTGTTTCACGGTTCCGTTAGACAATCAGAGGTCGATTCGTAACAATCACAGTCATCGTGTATTCATCAGGGATAAGGAATGATCAGGTTTATAAGGTCTATAGTATGCATTTTAATCAAAAAATTGTCCAGATCTTTCGTACTCATCCCTATATGTCTCAAAGCAGGAACAGCTCTGTTTAATAGTTAGTTCAAATTTATGAAAAGGCAAACAGTTGCAGCTATCCGGATAGTCATTGCATTTACTCTAGTGACGGTCCGTACTCGAAAATGAGCACGGATTAAATATAAACTGCTATTAAGCCATATCCACATTTGTATCGCTCGTCATTCGACCGTTTTGCACGATCAACAGTTGAACCTTGAGAAAATTGAGTAGGATATTATCATCCTTTCGTCCTCTGAACGGTCGAAAGCAATTCGACGCTGGTACAGCGCGCTTATGATGTTTCAGCGCACAAGCAGTTTTTTGTTTTGAGGACATCTTAAAAGATTCTGGCATTAGACTAATAAATTCTGCTATGAAAACGCCAACCGGATTTAACGATCATTCGTAGGAATGCACCATCAACATCCTTTAGTCCGCATGGCATGTGTCGTCGATTCGCTTCAGTGCTCGCACGTTTAGTGACCCCATCTTTTGACTAAACACACTAAACACAAGCACATAGCTGAACAGAAATGAACCCTCTCAAAAACGAAAATAATGTCCCCTCAAAAAGAACGTCCTCTCACCGACAACAAGCAAGTCTACTACAATGAACGATCCTTATACTTATCAATCAGAACTTATCATCCTGTATTTCGATTAAGCTCCGTTGCATATCGTGCAAAGTTGTCGACCGCGTCTTTCTCAGATCTCCAATGTGCCACTCCACGCAGTTTTGATACGAGTCATGAACCGCCTTAATAATCAAAACATATAAACACTACTCTTCCAAAGATCTTAACAGTCTTTCGATAGCCTACCAGTAGAGTACCAATAAGCTAGCGTTGAAATTAACGACAGCAGCCAGTCCAAGAGGAGAGGGGCAAGGACCAAATTGTTACGACAGAAATACTTTGTGATGCTTACCCCCAAAACTGGTTGAAATTTCGTTACAACAGTCTGTTACACCCGATGAGCCCAAACAAAGACGTAACCAATTAGACTAACGTGAAAGTCAGTGACATCCAGGAGTGCACAAAGAATTCTAAAACAATATTGACTTACCACTTGGGCCCAGCCGGCCCATTCACCCCACAGCTTGCTCAGAGCTAGTGAAACCTCCCTATAGGCTTTTGTTGACAACGTATCAGTACGAAGAGCTGCACCAATACCACGCTCCTTTGCGGCTCGTAGCATGTGCACGTCCACAGGAACCAGATCGACATTGTCGAGAGCACAAAGACAAATGCAGTCGGCAACCTAAGAATCAAAAGTTGTCCCAAGGAATAAAGAGATGAATGTAAAATATCAAATCACCTGCTAATAAGTGCCGAAAAACTTATTGTTTTACATGTCGATCTCACTAGCGTGAACGTACTACGTAAAGGAGTATAGAGATGTAAACGTAGGAAAGAAGTTGAAGGCATTAAGCAACAGACTGTCTGAACTGTTCAACGGTGATGAAAGTTAAACGGTGACAGAACTCTAGAAAAGTCCAGGAGCAGATGAGAAAAAGTTACTATGCATTACGTACGCACATGAAAGGCAATGGGCTTAGCAATCAGCTTAAAACCAAACGTCATGTACTTGTGCAGCGACAGTGTAAATTTTGGTAACCAAACGTCCAAAATGTGTAGTAATCGATCGTTTCAGGCTGTGTACATGCCGTAAACACCCCCAAAAAATACGACAGATTGACAATGGAATGAATAGGCATCTGATAGAATTCGAATTTTTCGCATTCGCGTGAACAAAACCTAGGCCTTAGATCTGAGGAATAACGCGACCGAATTCATTAACTGTTCTAAAGCTAAATTAGTCGTTTTGTTACGTCTCAAAACGCGTTACAGGGATATATATATATACATATATATTGGGGGAACAGTGCCACGATTATACGGGCTACCAAAGCTCCACAAGTATCAAGTACCATTGAGATCAATCGTTGCATCCAGGACGGCCCCGAACTACCAATTGATGAAGTTCTTTTTTCGTATTCTCCGGCCATGTTTATCTCAGGATACACATGACTTCGTGAGACAGATTAAGGGCCTGGAGTTAGAAGAGGATGATGCACTGGTTTCTTTCGATGTTACGTCGCTTTTCACTAACATACCGAAGAAACTTGCGATAGAAAGTTTGAAGCTCCTGATGAGTGAGGACAATAGCCTCCGCAACAGGACGAACCTTTCCCCGAAAGAATTGGTTCAGTTAGTGGAGCTGTGCATGGAGACTTACCTACAATTTGATGGCCGAGTCTACCTGCAGAAGAGAGACATACCAATGGGCTCACTTATATCTGGATTGCTTACAGACGCTACAATAAAGCATTTTGAATCTGAAGCCTTTACGACATTCAAACCTAACTTGTAGCTTTGATATGTGGATGACACATTTGTTGTTCTACCTCGGATTCAGCTTGATCAGTTGCTTGGATACCACAATAGAGGAAATAACCTTTACATACGAAGAACAAGAAAACACACGCCTAGCATTCCTCGATGTATCGGTCATAACAAGACCTGATGGCTAACTTGAAATCACTGTCTATCGTAAACCGACAACAATTGATGTCATACTCAGGTTCGACAACAATCATTCAATCAGTCAACTTAAAAGCTGCGTGCGAACCATATTTCGACGTGCAGACACGCACTGTAGTTCAGCCGAACTCAGAAGATAAGAACGGGAACACCTGTTCAAAATTTTCACTTCTAATGGGTACCCCAGTAGCTTCATAAAGTCATCTATCAGAGGTTTCACAAGAACTGAACGTGCAGAACCCAAAACACGAATGACAGTGCCATATATTCACGACACATCTGAAGCAGCATAAAGGATGCTCCAACCACTGGACATCCAAATATCACATAAACCAAACTCAACACTCCGTTCAGTTTTAGCGAACGCTAAGGATCGTGTAGAACCACACGAACAGTCTGGTGTGGTCTACGCGATTCCATGTCTGGAATGTGACCAACAGTATGTGAGAGAGACAGGCAAACAGCTTCGCACATGCGTGCACGAACACAAACTAGCGATGCGACGAGCCGACCCTAGATCACTGCGTGGATACAGGCCACGAGGTCAACAGAGATCATGCGAAAGTGGTCGCACGGGCAAAGATGAAAGGGGAACGGCTTGTACTGGAGGCTTTCTATTCGCGCAATTCGTTCAATCGACACGTAGATAAAGACAGCATCGTTGACACTGAAACGAACAACGAGCGAAGAGAGAACGACAGGCGAACACGGTGAGCGGCAGAACAATATCATTCCGACACATTTACTTGTTTGATAACGAATCATAATTTGGATTCGAAACGTCACAATAAATCGTTCAGCACTCGGTGCGTACCTCTTCTAAGTATTATTTATACATACATATACATATGTAACCCTACTTCATTCGAGCCTGTGTAAGATCCTCATTGTTTGCCGACTCTGAAAGCATTTACACTATCATAATCTCTAGAATCATTCGGTCAAGATGATCTCAAACATGGTCTACGAAATTAAGTAATCGGTACTGAAGGACGATTACGATGCCCGTGGATGCACTGTTCAACCGGGACGTTAGCAAGCTAGTAGTAAATTAGAGAAACTACATTAAACTAGATAGGCCAACATCAATGCATTTCCCCCATTCTTTTTAGAGACACAAATGCCTTGACATCGTAGATGTATTTCTGAAGGATCTTGATGAAAATCAGCAGTGACAACGCCTACCAGTGATCACACAGTGGCGGTTGATGATGACAAAAAATTGTTTTACATACTCTGCAATATGATTTTCAGCTAGCAGGTACTTGCTATATTTTATGCGACCCTTCTCCGAATCAGGCCTGGTTTCAAACAGACCACACAGCCATCAGTTATAGGTGGCGGGGCTCCATTCAGAGCTGTCGTTCTTATTGGGGCAAATACCTGGATTCACATCAAACACACCGTTTCGGTATTATTCTTACAGAACAACGACCGAACCGAAAACAACTGTTGGATGTTAAGAAACTAGCTAGACTGCCAATAGAACATAAGTACCAAACCAGCCTAGAAAGTAAGGTTAACAGTTTTCACCTGGAAGATCCTAATAGGTGCTGGACCCGGGTCTCACAGACTAATTATGGAGCAGTTATTGTATCATGTGGCACGGTGGTTTGTGGATTAATCAAACTGCATTTCAGAGAAATCCCTAGGGTTGTTAGATGTCAGATGTAACATACCTCTTGGCAGTTCATATAATAAATTGAGGAGAGGTCGGTAAAAGGCTGAAACGTAACATGATCGCCGACCACGAGGCTTGGCTAATAGGGATATTTAAAGAGACAAAAAACGCTTTTGCGTCGGGAACACCGGCAAACTCCTCTAGTATATCCCTACCACTGGTCCCTGGCGACTGTCTGTCAGTGAAGGTATCAGCGAAGCAGATGGCACATTCATATACAATGAGTCAAAAAAAGGTTAGAGCGCTGAGCGGAACACCCTTAGGATCAATCTAGATGCTCTACGGCTTCAATTATGTTGCCGCCAGAAACTTACAATGTCGATGGATTTAGAACCATCCACCAAAACTGACGTCCGAAACCGCATGTCCGCTCTCAAACATAATAGGGCTGCTAGCCCAGATAATCTGGTGCCGACACTTTTCAAAGAAAGTGGAAGTGGTGTTAGTATAGACCTTACCGCAGTTGCTTTGACTTGTGTAGACGATGGAGCACATCCCTCCGTGCTGAGGTCACTTGATAAATAACCCCCATATTTTAGTTAAGGAGTCAAGACTTCTTGCGGAAACTACAGGGGAATTAGCTTCACTCCAGTCATTACTGGGATGCTCGTATCCACTACACTTCGTCGACTCACTGCAGCCCGCGAGTATCAGACAGGGTTTCGTCGTGGACGACGATGTACTGATCACATTTTCATCCTTCGCTAAATTCCGGAGCAGTCACACGTACCACCGGTCAACAACTGCCATATTTCTGATTAGTAGGGGATTTCGGTGTTCATATAGACTAAACGACACCCACAAGTGATCGCAGCTGTCGCATTCTCATAGACCTTTTCAGTCTCGACACTAAGAGTGCGTTTGATTTAGCGGATCGATCTGACCAGTTAAAGTCGCCTAAACGCAGAGGTGTACTGACCAAGAATGTTGACATACTAACGGCGCGGTCTTTTCACACAGCACCTCAACTTGGGCTCACGGTGAACTGTCCCACAGTTTCGCCATCAGGAGTGGCGTTCGTCACGGCTGACCATTTCCACCATTTTCGTCTAGTTTTAGCATCGGGTAAGTTACGGATAATTGTTTTCGACATTCACAGAATGTCGGCGTGGACCTCAAGCCTGGTAGGAAGCTGACTGATCTCGATCATGCGAACGACAACGTGCTGCTGTTCAACAATTTCCGCACAGCACAAAATGCTAGATTATATTTCGCGTTCTGCTAAATTCCTCGAAATGCGCTGTGCAGCCCCAAAGTGCTTCAGTAGGATAGCTGTCATTACGTAGATTCAACGTTGAATAATGAAGCTATAGAAGTCATTGACCGATATATGCACTTGGGAGCTGTATCAGCGACGGCGATAGAAGTGTAGGAAATTAATTAGAAGTGCATATCGTTGAGGCTTAAGGATCGCGTATATAACTGTGTGGACAGTATTGCCTTACAGCGACGAAACTTGGCACTTCAGAGTAAAAAACGCAAACCACCTTCAGGTATTTGACCATCGATATTTGTGTTCGATCGTTCGCATCGAGTGGTACCAACGAGGAAGCACAGAGGAGTTTAGGAAACGGATATTTCGTAGTGATTGTCAATCAAGTTCTCTTGTTCAATCCTTACACTTGTACAGACTTAGATGACTAAATCATGTGCTAAGGATGCCAGCTAGTCGTCTGCCACACCGAGCACTCTTTACCGACGCTGTGGCAAATTGGCGTAAGATGCGAGGTGGACAAATGACGGCCTGGCGTCCAGAAATGAAGTCGTTCACCAAGCGGTCGATCATTGTAGGTTGGGTTCGTCTCTCGGACTGGGAACTTCACGACTCACAGAGACGGTGGCTGGACACGTTAGGTGAGATAGCGGCTAATCGGGTTCAGTGGTGTGAATGTTGTTTTTGTTGTTTGGCCGAGTCATCTGTGAATTGAGTGTACTTAATGACTCGGACTAGCGAAAGCTGTAGGGAAGTTGTGTTGTTGATGACGTCTCAGTTTCCCTTAAAATTTGGTTGTTTGTTTGCATGGTGAAGTCACCTTGATGTTGAATGTTTGAATATGGATGTAACTATTTTTTTAGTCGGGTCCCCTCATTTCCTGTCGTGCCTTCTTCTTCTTGGTCAGAGCTTGCTTTTTTCTTCTACTGTATGGCAGTCAGGCGTCGGTGTGAAGCATCAACGCATTGGGAAATAAGCAGCGTGAAGATTATTATGATTATTATGATAAATTGCGAAAACCATTAATATTCTCAAGAATATAAAAGGTAATTTGCAACGGTTGGAATGCGAATGCAACCGCAAGATTTTGGATCTGGTAATTAACAAATAAATCAACAAAAAGCATCTCACTGTTATAAGCTCATAGTAAGCAGGTGGGTATGAGCTTGACCCTGATCCACCAACGATTTGGAATGCGTTTCCTGGAAAGCATTCGATTGTGTTTATCAACGGCATCGAACGAAAGGAACGCGACGGAGTTTTTACACAAACCGTATGTTCCCAGTAATACTCGAAAATATTATAAGCAGTTATGTCACGCCTAGTCTGGGACCAAAGGAAGCAATCAGGAAAGGAAAGTGAACGTGCGAGGTGGGCTCCGGCGTACCGAACTGCACTGGAAATCGCGCCAAACGAAGTGTGCGTACAACCTTCGGTACGAGCGAAGCAAACTTAGAAAACAGGTTAGTAGATGAATCGTTAGAAGAAGACTAGCTCTCGTTGCATGCAATTCGTAGCATAGGTGAAGAAAGTAGCATTGAGTTTGCGTCATGCCTCATATAGCAGGCATACACAGAAACGTGCTTGAAAAACAGATATGGAAAAGCATGGTTGGAGCCAGAATCCTTAGAGGTTGTTTACTACATACGCAGTCGGTCAATAGGTTCAGAGCTTACCAGAAGTTTCGCTAACTGAAGGAACATTGAAGACTTATACACTTAGGTGTAAACATATAAGGACTAATGTGTGAACCTTGTTACAAAAGTGGATAACGAATGGAGAATAACTGTTATCTCAAGGATTTTGTCAGTAAATTATTTACAGACATTCGAACGTATTTCGGTGATGATAGTGCACAAATACTTTGTTAAAATGTCGTTGCATCGGGTGGAAGAGTGCAAATTTGCTCAAAAGCTTTTTTGAGAACCAGAATGCGGATCAGTATAACCAACGGGGAATATCAATGCTAAGTATAGGTTCTCTCAATATATACCCTTAACTACAAATACTTCAGAATCGTATGTGAGCTCGTGGTAGTCAAGTGATGACGAGGCTGACTATCGACTACGAAGTTGCAGTTTTGAGCTACACTGACCTCGAGAACTCCGACTCGGATTTCGACAGCTTGCTGTTATTGTTCAACACCCATGTGGGACTGAGTATGTCCCACTGCAACAGACATTTTGCTACGTAACACCTGACCTAAAAATTGGTAGTAATACCTTGGTATGTACAATCATACGATTTTGTAAGCCATCAGCTTCGATTTTACACTAGCCTAATGATAATGATGCTAGCTGACAATCACATGATAGCAGGTTCGAGTCTAGTTGTATTGACTGTTGTAATCAATGTATGAGCAGCCTTGCAGATCTAACCGAAGTGATTTCGCACGTCGCATGATAGCGAACAACTTGTGGTACATGAGCTAGAAATTGGTCTGGTTATCTAACCATGCAAACCACTGACATGAATGTGAGCGATAGGTGATTCACAAGAGATTGGCTGGGACGAACAACAGTCACAAAATATGCAGACCACACAAATACATCGTTTGTCGTGGCCAAACGGGATCTGACGGACAGGCAAGAACGGTCACGGAAATCCGTACATAAGCACACAGCCTTTGAAAATGCAGAGTGAGACTGGCTGATTTTGTCCGTCATGCTAAGTACTATCTAGGGATGCAGTAGCTGATTGGCATAAGATGAAAAGTGATCAGCAGTAAATAAATGAAGACAGTTACCGGTGGTGAAGACGAGCGATCGCACTATACTACTCACACTTTTACTACTCAGTAGTGAAGCAGAAGAATGAATTTGGACATTGGAGTAAGTGCCGGAAAATTACAAGAAACATTGGACTACAGCTTAGCATGAAATGATTCTCGGTACATACAGGAACTGAGCATTGGCGACCGCTGTAACCGTGACGTTCTGAATAAACAACTCTTGCGCCATCTGCATTCTTGGCTTACAATACCGGTAAGTTGGCCGCCGTGGAACGCGCTTGCTTCTCGCACGTCGCGCCTCGTGATTAATACAGGCTGTACCTGTAAGCGTTATTAACAGAAGGAACTTGATTGATCATAGTGACCTCAGTGTGATCACTATTTGACTTCACTGTCCGTAAAGAAAAAAAACTCACCGAAATGAGATAGCCAAAGTCGCGGAGCTCTCTCACATATGGCATCTTGATTTAACATGTAGTTCGGTTTGATCACGATTAAAACAACTGGTCATCAGTCTCAATTACTAGAGTATTGTTATCAACGACAATAAAGTGTAACAGATGCCCCCTATGCCCTGTCTTGGCTACTTAATTTGCCGCATCGAGGTGGCTCGGGAGAAACGATTCGAGACCACTAACCGTACGATCGACAGTTTCAGTCTCCATAGGGCGCCGCATATTGCACAATAGGAGAAACCTCACGGTAGTTGAACTGAAAACAAAACTTACTTTATTTCCTATCCCTGGAATATTCAGGAGGAACTCGCGCGCCTCTTCCGTCGTTGCTGACCGAAGTTTAAGAAGTTGGGCCTCCCCGCCATTGTCTAATAACCACCTAGCCGCAGCCCTGAACAGACCAAGTAGACAGAAGGGAAAATGGACTCATAATATTAAGCAGAAGGGAACAATATCATGCAGTGATCTAAGATGAATCATGACTGAAGCAGAGCTGCGCGTAGAATTCGAATAAATTGCATTCAACTAAATAAACCATAACAACGAACCCCATAATATGCACTGAAAATGAAAAAAACATCATCCAATGTCGAAAATGATTCGAAAATTAAACCACAATTATGTGGTTCAGATTTCGTTCGTGTAGCTGTTCTTCCATTTGTGCCCACGGAACAGGTCCCATCGATCAAACATCATAACTCTCTGAATAAATTCGGGAGCATCACCCACACTGGATGGGCCACGAGAAAATCCGAATGGTTAAGAGCGTTTATCCAGTCGTAAACTAATCATGTCTTTCGAATGAGAACATTTTAAATTGCCGAACCTATTAAGACTCAATAGTTAGCCAGGAAAAGAAGATTCTTCACGCCCAGCCTACTTAGTACAGTTGAAGAACGAGTGTGACGTACTGCATCGACCGAACTATAATCAAATATCTGGCCACTATTACGGTCCCCTGTGTAAATACTTCGGTGGGTATCACGATCAAATGCTATCACCCCTCAATACAGTTGAGTCAGTGTGACAGAAAGTATGTTCCTCTTTGTACAATTGTTGACAATATCGTCATAAACATACTTGAAACAATGTAGTTATTGTCAGTCTTAATCTATCGGACTCAAGCCACAAGAAACTCTCCCCATCTGTTCTGCCAATCAGGCAGTGTTTGTGGGTCACGTTTTATTTTCTACATTTTGGAACGATTAAGCGTAGTAACAGTGTCTAACTAACTGATCGATCATCGATCGGTTCAAATTGGCCTGCTTTTTCCTTCGTATATGGTGGCTATCTACAATGTCTCTTTGTTATTGATCTGTAAACATGACTGTACTGTTCGATGTTCCGCTGCCTTATTACATTACCTGCCAAAGTAAATGGTACCTCCAGTAGAACACAATAAACAGCCACAACGCTGATCGGACAGTCAGTTCGATAATAACGGCGCATATCTATCACGCTTTTCCGTCAGGTCAAACATACTTCGCTCCCCACTCACCGGCACGTAGCCGTGGAAACGATAAATTGAATGGAACAGTGTCTAGGCGCATATCGAATTGATTGGAAAACAAAGGTCACAAACTGTTATTGTGCAACTGGCACACCGAAACATTGAATTGTAGAAGTGACGATGCAACAGCGATCCACAATGAGGTGATGGTCATCACTTTACTGATAAGCAAAATGTTGTAAGTAAAAGCAAAACGAGTAGAAGTTTTACAGTCGCTACTCCCATGATATTATGGCATACAACGCCTTACGATTGTATGCGAAAGCTTAAAAACTGTCGCATTCTAGTATCTTGAAATATTTGCTCTTAACGCCTCAGTTGATTACTCAATGAGATATAAATTTCCACAATAAATTTAGTCCTTGTTCAAACCCGTCTTTGATCAATCATAGTCCAATTGATGCGTGTATCAAAAATATCAAGACGAATACGCAGAAAGCGATATTTCGGATCGAACACGGTTGGTTGTCACTTAACTGCATGGTCATACATGACTGAAAAGTTCTGACGTCCAGTCGTTAAAACACTTCGTATACTCTGATTGCACATTACCATGTAACAAATTCCAAGTATCGGGACAAGGTTTCACAGCGTGGTACTCACAGCCTAAGAGATTAGAAAGATGAGCAGGAAAATGGAAAATATGGAAATGATGGTTACCAAGGCAGCCGCAACGACAACACACCGTTTTTGAACGAACAAGGGGAATGCGACGTCTTGGTGCAAAAATGTAGTGATCGACGATTGTGTGGCTTCTCTAAGGATCCCGGCTGCAACCGTGTTTTCCTGCTTGTTTGTTCCGTACGCATGAGTCTGTGTACGCCTGCAACAGGAGGCCTGATACGAACTCACTGCCACTTTCTTCAGTCGTGCAACTAACTGCACGCATCGAATGATTGCCCTTTTCTTAACGACTCATTTACTATTATTTCATTCTTCAAGATCGTTCAACGCGAATCTCTTTGAGCGTTGTTTAACGCACTCAAAGGTTCCACGCACTTTTCTCTTGGTGCGCTTTTGAGCGCCGGCAAGTGGGCTGTAGCCCGTCTCGTGCTTCTCTTCTTTTTCCTCTTGGTTGTTGTCATTGGTCCCAGACGAGGCTAGAGCTAACTACTTATCACATTTTCAAATACTGCTGGAAATATACGGTTTGTTTCTAAACTCCACTGTGTTCTCTAGCTCGATGCCTGTTGGGACTACGTTTCGATTGTTCTTCAGGAAAGGCGTATTAAACTGTTAGTGGACGAGGGTCTAGCGCCTATCCAACTGTCCACTACAAAAGTCCAGACAAATTCAAGGACAAGTTTCCAGTTGCTTTGAGAAGTCACACAAAAAATGCGTCAAAAACTTTGACTTCCTGCTTTGTTTAGATTATGTGCTTTTCCAGTGATGATGCTAAGTGCCGTCGGTCGGTATAGGTACAGGCGTCTGGTGTTATCAGCCGTGGTTCTAGCCGCTTGGGAACATGTCCCTTAGCACGTGCATCTAGTTGTCGGTTTCTACTCTCTAAACAGCTCATACTGCAGTTACATAAACAGCTGAATAAACAATAAGGTACAACGGACTTGTTTATTTATAGTCAAGGAAGCTGGTAGGGTTCTGGTTCGTTGTATTACACAGTGTTTTACATCGTTATATGTTCTGGATACAATGACTCTTAGATGGTTTGCTGTCACTGGTGGTCAGGTGTCACCTAGAAATAGAAGCTCTAAATACAGTCTTCTTTGGTGCTTAAGTTATCTGCATTCTTCGAGTAATGCTGCTGATATACTTCCTGATAAATTGCACGGGGATACCGTTGGTCCGCGGGGAATTTGTCAACGTGCTCAGTTTCAGCGGTAGATTTTCTTCCGTGCACGGCTTTCGCACTGTATAAAAGAATGTTCTAATCCCAAGTCCACAACCGTACAGGTCACAACTACCCAACACCTACTCAACAGAACACTCAGAGTCTTCATATCTAGTAACCAAATCGCTGGTTGACAACCCCGCAATAATACCCTGTGGTTGGTGGTCTCGGTAAACAACGCCCGGTGTGGAGAACGCCCGGGTAGCATCCAGAGCACGTGACCAAACAATCGCAGACTCTACAATCTGATTAGTACCGAAATACGCACCGGCGAACGGCCGCGTTGCTCAAGTTATCATCCCACCTAACGTGAGCTAACTGACGGGGACAACGATAGTCAAACACATCAGGCTCGTTGATATCTTCGTCGCGAACAAGCCCTGTTTCCAAACCATAGGATAAAACGGAACACACTCAAGCATTATATGCTCGGGCATCACTTCGACACCATAGATGACAGAGGCCAGCAAAAACAACATAAGCATTTGATATTACCGTTGCCTCATCAACAACATTACCAGCTAACGAGACGGTGCTACCCAAGGATGCGATATGATTAACAGTTTAAAGCGGATTGCCTGCAATGAAGAATGTGAGAACTACAAGAACCCAGTCTTGAGACAACACTTAACACTTTAAAGACGTGGAGTGAATTCCATGCAGATCAACTCGGCTAGTTCCCTCGTTCAGCATGTTCTACACGTCTTCGACAGAGGAGCCAAATGGTGCAATATCACTCGCGCACCGTGTGTCGGTTAACTTACTGTCACACAGAAACTCAGCACCGAGCCCACTGTATGCCTCTACAACGAAACCTCGACCCAATCAGAAGGTTGCCCTTTCTTCACGCGTCTGACATTCCTTGGGTTCAGTGAGCCAATGTAAAACACCGCCGGTGAGTAACTCGGAAAGAGTGTATACTACACTGACATCTCCACGGTTGTCACATAAACCCCGGTCTCATTTTTGATAGTAGGAACAATTGGTGTTGAGCACCAACCACGAAGCGCTCATTAAGTGTTTCAGACCGTTTAAAACAGCTTTCTCAGTTGCGATGTCAATCTTTCCACCATCATCTTTGTAAAAGAAGAAGAACGATCTGGTCCGACAGCCTTGTTACGCCCCAGTAACTCAAACTCCAAGGCCATCTCTGCTTCCGACAAAGGGACGTATGGAACACCAGAACACGTTGAACTGTTCCTCAAAATGATCAGTCCAACTGCGCATTTGACGCGAGTGGCCGGTGATAACCAAACTATCTTTTTCACATATGGTCTCATATACACCGACTCGATGACCAGCACAACCACGAATAACGGTAAGTAGCCTTCTGCTATTATCGGATGAAAAGACTCACTCCATTTCCTTAGAATGTTCGATCAAATGATATTCACGGTCTTCACGCAAGCTTTGATTCAGTCTGCGTCCAAGTGCTTGACGGTTGCCGTCACATCCAGAACCAGGTGAAATCTAGTGACTCATATTCTTAAAGTTTACCGACGTGATGAAAATCCAGTTCCGTCACAAATTCACAGCTCCTTTGAAACATATCTCTCCATAGCAACCTTTCGTAGCTGATCCAAACTGTTCGCAATGTACATTATGTTCTCTCACCTGACTCCAACTAGACAGTGCGTTCGCCAATGATTCCTGGTAAACGTTCACCTTACTCCCCACGTTCAAATGCCATCTAATTATCTTGTAAGTGTACGATTCTTGAGCGAATGAAGAAACAAAATGGGCACGCACAACAGCATTGTCTGAATGTAGATGGGTGCCTCAAAATACACGGCAGTCTTTAACAGCACATCAGAGCAGAAAGAAGACAAATACTACTATATATAAACATTTCCTTTGTTCTCATCAGTCGCAAACGTACAAATAAGGATAAAAAGGGACTAGACACATCTACAAGCACACCAAGTATTATGCAATCACGACCATGGTAACCCGATAGGTTGCCCCAACCACTTTTGTGCACATAACGTCGGCTGGGAAGTTCAGATAAAAATCGACTCACGGAAAACCAGTAACTTCGGGTTTCGATTGCACAACAGTATTTGGAATGAGTATAATGTGTCACCTTGACGATCTGCTGTCATGAGAGGTGTCTAGTCTCTGTTTGTCTTTATCTGTCTGACGTACATAAATGGAATGTTTTGAGTTTGCGGCTGATGAGAATAAACGAAGTGTTAACATATCGCAACATGTCTTCTTTCTGTTCTGACTAAGTCTTTCACAGAGTAGTGCCATCTGTAACTGACTGCTATGTCGTCGGTTTTTATCCATATGTGAGATGCACAGGGCGGTCTTCATACAACACAATGTTTCCTTATGTAATGAGATGCACTGCCCCAAGCATAAATATCGTGAAACGCGCACAGCTGCAGCGGTCTTTCACCACTGTCGGTGCTTTGTGCCCTGGCACCAAACACATCATCCAGTCGCTTCTCACCCGGAGAAGGACGGCAAAGTTGAGCATTTAAATCGCCGGTCAGCATACTGCCCAGTGTTCATTCTGTTTCAGAAACTTGACGACAACTTTGTAGAACGCATTATTAGTGACACTTGAACTGAAGTTTGTTGGAGCGTGCGTCAATATAATGGATACAACAGTAAAAAATTTGCGTTCATGAACTTTTGTCGATGTTTTGAACCCAACGACTCACAAGCGACCGTTTCCCGGAATCCAATCCGGAAAACATTGTTCTGCTTTGAGAGTCAGTGCAATCCCCACGCAGGCTCGACCACGAGATTCAGTTTCGACATCACTGAGGACCCTAAGATAAAAGTGCACGGACCGACGGTTGTCTAAAGATGACCTTGCGTGAATGACTGTGCTAAAATCGTAGGTTATCGTCTCCGAGACACATGACACATCAAGCTCCAAGCTCCAAAGAGTACTTCTGTCGATGAGTGAGAAAAATAAAGGCGCCAGCATTAACCAGTTGTTGTCCACAACTGACAAGCTTCAACAAAAACGAAACCCAAGCTTAGTACTTTCGTTACAAAGGGTTGGCCGGAAAGTTTAGCCGAATGAGAAGACTGCTATTAAGTGTACTTGGTTCTCCATTTGTATCAAACACATTCCCGACTACTTATAAGTAATCAACTGCCACTCAAAAGGAGGAAGGAAAATACGTGTTTGAAAAACTCACGGAATATATCTGGATCGATAACCAAAGCCCATTTTTTTCAACTTCCCCTCTAACCCAGGCTGTGCAAGTGTGTGCAGTTTTGGGAAGGTCCAGTGTTTTATGTCACCGGAACATATGGGTTCGCCAAGTGCTTCACACAATGCATTCAAAAGCCGAGTAATACGAGGAACATTGTTGTTAGCTGATGTGATGAACGCGAAAAGTGTTTCAACTGGCTCTTGACGAAGCAGTCGAATTCCATGAGCTTCCACAAGTGGGGAAATAGATCGGTGCTCCGTTATAGTTGATAGTCGATTTGCAAACTGGCAGTCAACAGAACGCCAGGTATCAATGAGGTCCGGTAAGCGAATGGACAGACGAAAATAATCAATCAGTTCTTCCGGATCACCGGAACATTCCAACGTTGAGTCAGTGCGATAGTATAGCACGGGTTGATCTGGATTCGTTTGTTTCAATCGCCATAGTTTGCCGTTAATAACGCCGTCCCACTCTTCTAGTCGGTCAAGGAAAATCCATCTATAAGCAAGGAGAAAGCCGATAAATTATAAGATCTACCAAGTAGAAAAACCGGGATGTACGAGCAAAATTCGAAGCGGATTACACTGGATTTAGCAAAATAGATGGATATGAGTAACTAGAGAACAAACTCTTCCGTTACTGATGTGACAGTCACTATCATACACGCCATAAGTCCATTTCAAGCAACCCGTTTGAACGATGCGGCTCGTCAATGTGTGCCTACATACTGATGGAGAAAAACACCAGGAATACAGTCGACAGTAGCTAAACACTCTGCTTTGTATGCAGTTAGAACATATGCTAAAAAAGGCATAACCTAACAAGTGGTTACCAAAAAACCCAAATTAGTCGATCAATGTGGCCAGAGCCTGAGTGAACTCAGAGAGCCATGTAGGAAGTCATAAACCGTCATACCGAGAATGATGCGAAAAAAGTGAAATCGGAGAGAACATGGCTGTGCGCGACAACCAATGACTTGTGTATATGTTAAATATTGTCTATCTTTTTAAAATAAACTTGTTATCCAGTTTCTGTTTTTATCCATTTTTACAATCACTTTTGCTTAGAAACGAATGAAAGACGAATCGACTGACAGTACTCAGATCCACCTTAAAGTTGATGTATGAATTTACATAAGAATACTTGTATAGAAGCGTATACATAGAAAGACTGTTTTCTGACAACATTAGTTAGGTATGCCGAAAGTGAATTATGGATCAGGATACACATACATGAAGATTACTGATCGTTTCACAAAGTTTAAAATGACTATTAACATAGATTATTAAGCAAATTTTCCAGTTCGGTATTAAGTATGCGTAGTAGTAAGGTCATATGGAAGTATCGGCTCACGAAAAATTGGCACCCACTGAATAGCCTGAAAAGGACCAACAATCAGTGAGCACAAAAGCAGCAGGTGACTGAACTTTCGTTGAGCTGATAGAGATGCGACTATTGATCACTGTTTTCACTTGCTCCCTGTCTGTTTTCATAACCAGCATTTCTGAACGGATGCGGTATTCACAGAACTTAATGACTATTTCAACCAGTGTTCCTCAGTGAACGTCCTTTCAACCTCATTCCATTTACATGAAGTTTCCAACAATATCTTAACCGCCGCTTTGTTTGGTTTCGTAATATCCGTCTGAGCTACGGTAATTCAACTGTTTCATATTCATGTTTGCCATCGCTGAATACGCTCAAGTTACATCATGCTGCCTAGGTTTCCATCACTTAGATGATTGTTTCAAACATGCTTGGACCAATACTGCCTTGTTATTCGCTCCCACTAAAAATTGTGTATAATTACTCAAAAGTAAAAATATCATCAAGGTACCATGCGCGCTAGCGTTAATCATCCTCGATATCACGGAGCGGCACAGGACTGAACAATGACGCTGTGTGATGGTTTGCGCCTCTCGATGACTTATGGGACTAAACTGGGTGGTTAGATGATCACACCAACAGTCGCTCCTGCCAGATAAGCCAACGGGTACAGGTCTAACGAAACACAGCTTCTTCGTCGTCCAGGTTGAGCGATGGAAGAAGGCTGATACTATTTTTCAGAAGTACTAGCTCTATTAAAAAGTCACTGACCCGCTTAGCATCACCATAGAGAGTGATACACCAACGGTTCTCACTGACCGTTGGCCCGCAGTCCTACAATACAAGCTTTTGAGCCAAAGGCCCTGGTTGAGAACCCTAATCGTTTTTCAGTCTAGGTCCAAGTATCATGACAGTACCTCAGTCCACATACAACCATCAATATTCACAACACCGAAACTTCCACATCGCATCGCCTGTCTTGCAGAATAAACCGGGTCGCCCCAAGTGCTGCATACAACAGGGTGAATAGGCGAAAGAACGCTACTACTGCCCCCCTCACTGTCCTATCCAATTTTGTTCTTGAGTCGCTTATGACCAGCACTTTGAGTAATTCACTCTGTAAAACCCACAGCAGACAGCGCTAACCGTAGTAACACCATGCCTGTAAGTCACAGCTCTTACCATTCAGCTTCAGGCCTCTCTCGTCCCTTGCTTAGACGTAGAATGCGAATTAATATAGATGTTTCCAACGTTCGCGCTCTGAAACAGATCGGTCAACAGGCCACCCACGCACGTACGTAAGACTCGTTGAGTGTCAAAGTTTGTTGTACAACAGAGACTAGAATATCGAGTACAAGCCAATGTATCCAACTGGCAACAATCGCTCTGTTTAGTCGGTGCTGGTAGAACATTCCAGGTAACTCCATGGCCGCCGCCACAAGTTAGACCATAGCAGGCGGTTTTCAGCACAGTAGCCGCATTCATAATGATAGGCTGGATCCCACTTAGCGGTGTGCCTATTCACCATCATCATCAACAATAACAACACAGACAGTAATACATCAGTGATTCACATTGATGTTTAACTGTTAAACAACAACGAGGAAAAAAGGAAACCCTGTATAAGAAAATTGTTTAAAAAACAACAACAGAGAAACGGGGGAGGACCTAACTACCAAAAATAGCCAAGTCTATATTCAAACATCTAGCATCAAGGTGCCTACACCTTGCAAACAAACAACCGAGCTGTAGGCTGTAGGTGTGCCCAGTACCGTCCGCTCGATAAGTTCTGTTAAGACTTGTTCTGTGTGCCAAAAGTTTAGAAACTTTTTCATCGTAATTGTCCGTGCTCCAGCTGACTGCAATGACTTCGATGTCAAAGACGCCTCATATTTGGATTTGACAGCTCTCCTTAGGTAAACACACGTCTCTGATATAGTCATACTGGCTGAAAATACAAGCGCTCAGGCAGCCCGTCTTTATGATGTGGATAGGTGGCAAATTTAGGATGGTATTACACCGTCCGGACAATGGTGGACAGTTGTTCCAACGTGAAGACGAGCACAGGCTATTTTACTACACAACACTAGGTTCAGACATCGTGCGATTAAATAATTTCAGCGCCCCACTATACCTATTGTGACACTCTTTCAGACAATGATCACCACAGCAATAAATCAGTGGTTCTCACTTATGCATAACTGCCACACAACAATTACAAGAAGCAAATCCGATACAGAAACAGACAAGGGAAAAAGAACAGATGGAAAGGGATTTAACTATTGAAAAAGAGCTACGTCCCGATTCAAACATTCACGACCAAGATGTTTACATCTTAGAAATAAATATCGAACTGTAAGACAAAGTGAGTCGTCCTCAACAACACAACTTCCCTACAGCTTACGCTAGTCAGAGTCATTAAGTACACTCAATTCACAGACGACTCGGTCAAACAACAACAACATTCACACCACTGAATCCGATTAGCCGCTATCTCACCTAACGTTTCCAGCCACCATCTCTGAGTCGTGAGGTTCCCAGTCCGAGAGACGAACCCAACTTACAATGATCGACCGCTTGGTGAACGACTTAATTTCTCGACGCCAGACCGTCATTTGTCTACCTCGCATCTTACGCCAATTTGCAACAGCGTCGGTAAAGAGTGCTCGGTGTGGCAGACAACTAGCTGGCATCCTTAGCACATGATTTCGTCATCTAAGTCTGTACAAGTGTAAGGATTGAACAAGAGAACTTGATTGACAATCACTACGAAATATCCGTTTCCTAAACTCCTCTGTGCTTACTGGTTGGTACCACTCGATGCGAGCGATCGAACACAAATATCGGTGGTCAAATACCTGAAGGTGGTTTGCGTCTTTTACTCTGAGGTGCCAAGTTTCGTCGCTGTAAGGCAATACGGTCCACACAGTTGTCTTATACACGCAACCTTTAAGCCTCTCTCTCTGTCACCAGATGTGCCTCCAGATTGGCGAATATCCCTTCAGCCTCAGCGATACGCGCTTCTACTTAATTTCCTACACTTCCACCACCGTCGCTGATGCAGCCTTCTAGTGCACAATTCGGTCAACAATTTTCATAGCTTCATCATTCAACTTTAAATCTGTGTAATCACAGCAATCTTGCTGAATCAGTTTGCACTTTGAATCTGCAAAACGCATTTCGAAGTATTTGGCAAAACGCGAAATATCATCTAGCATTGTTTATGCTGTGCGGAAATTGTCAAACAGCAGCACGTTGTCGTTCGCATGATCGAGGTCAGTCAGCCTCCCATCAGGCTTGAGGTCCACACCGATATCTGTTGAGTGCTGCAGACAAAGTCAAACAAAAATGATGAAAGTAGACGTACGCTGTTTCCAACGCCGAAACTGTCAGACGGTTCACCGTAAACGCAACCTGAACAGAAGTATGAGAATTACACGCTGACAGTATGTTCACACACTTAGTCGGTACATCTCTGCGTTTGAGTGGCTCTAAGAATGCAAACCGATCCACCGAATCCAACGCACCATTGTAGTGGATAAATATAACTGTTGATCCTTGGTACGTGTGACTGCTCCGGAATTTAGCGAAGAGTGAAAATGTGGTCAATACATCCTCGTCCAGGACGAAACCCTGTCTGATACTCGCGGGCTGCAGTGCGTTGACGATGTGTAGTGGATACGAAAACCTTAGTAATAACGGGTCAAGCTAATTTCCCTGTGATTTTCACAAGAAGTCTTGACTCCTTGAAATATGGGAATTATTATCGAGTCACGGAGTTACAGTCCATGATCTACACAAGTCAAAACAACTGCGGCGAGGTCTATACTAACACCACTTCCACCTTCGTTGAAAACTGGCAGCATGAGATCGTCTGGGTCAGCAGCCCTATAACGTTAGAAAGCCGAAATGTAATTTCGGACGTCCGTTTTAGTGGATGGCTCTAAGTCCATCGACCAAGGTGTCACATTGTAAATTTGTAGCGGCAACACAATAAAAGCCGTGGAGCATCTAGATTGACACTAAAAGTGTTCCGCTGGGTGCTCTAACCTTTTTTGATTCATTATGGGTGGCCGCGCCGTTTACCTTGCTGATAATAACGCCGCGGGTCACTAATTTTGGATAAAATCGACGAATGTGCTGGTATTCTCTAAAGGACAGTAGTTTTCATTCCTTTAACTTACTATATAAGCCAAACCTTGCGAACAGCGATCAGACTACATCCAAGATTCCTACGAATCTCGCCTAAACCTACTATATGAACTGCCAGGATGGATGTTCCGTCCAACACCGAATGACGTACTGCCTGCTTTCTCATTGCCAATGGGATTTGGATTTTCTCAGTTAGAATTGAGAAGCCTATATATTGGCCTGGTTCGATGTTTGTTTTAGCGAGGACCTGACTGGGTTCTCGAAATCCAGTCGTTGCGATTGGCGGAAATAGGAATGGAACAACGACGTACCGACGCAGGTGTATGCTTCAATAAGAACAACAGTCTTAGATTGAACAACGCCACGTTTAACTAGCAGCTGTGTTGTTTATCTGAAACAGTGTTGTGAATATTCGTCGTGGTGTGTGAGATGGGATACTGTCAGGATGTCCAGATCTAGACCTGAGAACGACTAGGGTTCTCATCCAAAGCCTTTGGTTTAAAAGCCCATACCGTAAGGCAGTGGGTGGGTGGCAGTCTACCAGAACTGATACTTTTCCTGGAGAAAAACACCAACCTTCTTCCAATCCCCAATCTGGGGGATTAGGAGACTATGATTTATCAGATCGTTACCTATTAGCCTGTCTGCTATGGGTGACTATCGATGTGGTGGCCATACCGTCCAGTTTAGCCCAATAGGTCATCAAGATGCGCATACTTGGGAATTTGCATCAATGGCGGCGGTGGAAGTGTAGGAAATTAAGTAGAAGCGCGTATCGCTGAGGCTGAAGGGATATTCGCCAATCTGGAGGCACATCTGGTGACAGAGAGAGAGGCTTAAAGGTTGCGTGTATAAGACAACTGTGTGGACCGTATTGCCTTACAGCGACGAAACTTGGCACCTCAGAGTAAAAGACGCAAACCACCTTCAGGTATTTGACCACCGATATTTGTGTTCGATCGCTCGCATCGAGTGGTACCAACCAGTAAGCACAGAGGAGTTTAGGAAACGGATATTTCGTAGTGATTGTCAATCAAGTTCTCTTGTTCAATCCTTACACTTGTACAGACTTAGATGACGAAATCATGTGCTAAGGATGCCAGCTAGTTGTCTGCCACACCGAGCACTCTTTACCGACGCTGTTGCAAATTGGCGTAAGATGCGAGGTAGACAAATGACGGTCTGGCGTCGAGAAATTAAGTCGTTCACCAAGCGGTCGATCATTGTAAGTTGGGTTCGTCTCTCGGACTGGGAACCTCACGACTCAGAGATGGTGGCTGGAAACGTTAGGTGAGATAGCGGCTAATCGGATTCAGTGGTGTGAATGTTGTTGTTGTTTGACCGAGTCGTCTGTGAATTGAGTGTACTTAATGACTCTGACTAGCGTAAGCTGTAGGGAAGTTGTGTTGTTGAGGACGCCTCACTTTCCCTTAAAATCTGGTTGTTTGTTTGCAGGCCGATGTTGACACACATGATTTTGGTGGGTAGATTCCTTTGCTTTTGTTTTTTCTTGACTAAGGCTTGCTTTTTTGCTCATGAATGTATGTCAGTCGACCATCAATTCCCTAGACTAACAAATCCGTGCATATCGTAATGCAAACCAGAAAGAATGAACTAAATTTGCAAGACACTTATTCATAGAGTGTGTGGAAAACAAACACGACTGACCTAAATGCTTGACCACTAGTTAGAGTTGCCCGAAGGTTAAACTCCCTAGGGTTTACAGCCAGCGAAGCCCAACGTGCAAGTGTCGGCTGCAAAATGAAAATGCACATGGAATGAGAAACATTGTTCATGGCTAAAATGTTATTTCTTCAGACTAATCACTGCAGGTCAGTTGTTGTCATATTATATGCTAATAGGATATTGTTCGATCATCTGCATATGAACAGGTGTACTTGCATCAGCCACTGTTTGGAAATGGCACTGCGATTAAGACAGTTTACGTTATTGCCTTTCAGTTCAGTGGACGCCTGCAGTGAAATGACATGAATACTCTGCTCACAATGTACTGAAAAGAGATAAACCAATCGTGTTGGAAAGAGGAAGATGGCTTGCACTATCACAGATATCACTGTTGCACATGTGATAACGCTAGGCGTGACCAACCAAAGCAAAGAGAGAGGCGGAAAGTTGAAAAATAGAGCGCAAGGATTATTACTGTCATTCATCTCCAATGCAAAAAATGCTGCCGAGCACAGACCTACACATAAACTCAGTGACCCCGTAACCGCTGATAAAAAGCAGTCGACGTACGGAAAAGTAAATCGGCTGTTCTCATAAATCAGTAGCAATCGTTCACAATGGTCAGTAGCCTAATCAGTAGGCACTGTGACTCGAGCTAACATCTACTGCGAATACCCAGTGAGAAAGACATCAAAATGGATTTTGAAAAAAACTAAATAGACAAACTAAAAATGTTGTGAGCGCGTGCACACGATGGACTGTAGCACGTTTCAACTTAACGGCTGGAATGAATAGGAAGATCCCAGTCGAACAGGTAACAACTACCCAATACCTACTCAACAGAACAGTCAGTCTCCATATCTCGTAACCAAATCGCTGGTTGACAACCCCGCAATAATACCTTGTGGTTGGTGGTCTCCGTAAACAATGCCCGGTGTGGAAAACGCCCAGGTAGCATGCAGAGCACGTGACCAAATAATCGCAGACTTTACAACCTGATTAGTACCAAAAGACGCACCGGCGAACGGCCACGTTGCTCAAGTGATCATCCCACCTAACGTGGACTAACTGACGGGGGTAACGATAGTCAAACACATCAGGTTCGTTGATATCTTCGTCGCGAACAAGCCCTGTTTCCAAACCACAGAACAAAACGGAACACACACAAACATTATATGCTCGGACGTCATTTCGACGCCATAGATGACAGATGCCAGCAAAGACAACATAACCATTTGATATTACCGTTGCCTCATCAACAACGTTACAAGCTAACGAGAAGGCGCTACCCAAGGATGCGATATGATTAACAGTTTAAAGCAGATTGTCTGCAATGAAGAATGTGAGAACTAGAAGAACCCAATCTTGAGACAGCACTTAGCACTGTAAAGACGTGGAGTGGATTCCATGCAGACCAACTCGGCTAGTTCCCTCGTTCAGCATGTTCTACACGTCTTCGACAGAGGAGCCAAATAGTGCAATATCACTCGTGCACTGCGTGTCGGTTAACTTAGTGTCAGAGAGAAACCGAACACCGACTTCACTAGGTACGTCCACAGTATCATTCAAAACGTCATACATGATGAAAGCGAACAGCAAGGAGGACAATTAGACACCCCCTGGTGAGCAGTGCAACAAGTGATGGGTACCAAAGACAGCTGTCTAGAACTTCTCATTCCGATCACAGAGTGAGCAACCAACGGTCCTAAAAGACGCACGCACCTCTATAGAGCTGTTTTGCAAGGGAGACAGTTCCAGAGATGCTTACGAACAACCTAATCACAGGCAGCCATGAGGCTGAAAAAAGACCCATCGGACTGTCTGCCTGCCCCAAATGGTGCTCCACAATGATGAGTGCTTGAGCCCCTCAGTTTTTCCCCAACGACCTACTGGGACAGTTACAGTCACTCACCCTCGCTTTCTCTGACGACATGAAGGTATGGATGACAATCCCTTCAGATAAAAACAACTAAACATTCCAAGAGGATTTGGATACGGGGCTCAGATGGACAGTTCAATGAATTAAGCTTCTAAATCCGTATAAATGTTCTTTCAGGCACCTGAGAGAGACAACGAGAACTTGTCAACACAGCATAGTAGTGAATGAAACCTCACGGTTTTCATGTTCGGCACCCAAAAACGCAAGTTCACATAACAAGCCCGCGTCAAATCCGAGAGAATGCTCGAAGTTACTCTTTACTAAGGCCTCCAATGAAGTCTTGTTTACTTTTCCAGCCTCATATTCGTTCAAGGCTGCAGTAAGATTACGCATCAGTGTTCCATTGTATACAAAACGAGGAATCTCAACTTGAAAAAATACAGAGAAATCCCACATATATGGTTGTTGGAATAAGAAGTCCCTTCCACTGTCAGCGGTTAGATTACGTGAGCATGTACCACAAGAGTTATTAGCAATTCCGCGATAATCTTACTGTCGTGCGCCGAATTTTTCGTGCCGACATAGGGGAGAAGCTGAGAATGTGGAAAAGAATAAAAATCCCGGGGTCATCCTTTTACGATTCTCAGGCAGCGATCACGACGACTTCCCCTCGTACATCGACTGTCTCGACGGGCCGTCAACAGTTGGAATGCACGCAGTGTTGGCATTCGAAGATGTGATCTAGATGCGCACAAGAAAGCATGCCGAAGGGAGAGTACACGATGTCATTCTTATCCAAACGTCAAAATGCTCAGTGAAGCAGATCGCTCAGTCGGTGACTCCTGCCTTCTATCAGCGAATAAGGGATTAACAATATCATAAGCGGTGTGTAAGTGAGCAAATACCTCAAAATTTGGTTCCAATTTCTGCGTCGCCTCTGCGAATTTATTTTATTGCCCCTTTGGTACTCCGAGAATCAACCTTACTTATTGATATTCGTTTCTGATTAACGTTTTGGGTGAAGATTCAGAACGGCATGCAATCCCAAAAGTGCCTCGAAGGAGAACAGTACGTACTTCAACTTCGTCTGTAAGTGTTGTCGGTTTAAAGGCACGCAAAATACGCCCGTCTACGTGACCGACACGGCAACAGTTCTGAATGCGCCTACACACCGTGTTCTGAATGCCACAGTGAGGCTCAAATTGTTGTAAATTCTACACAAATTACCACTAGAGGGAGGACCTTGGGGAAGATTCAGGGTGCTCTCTCTGACAGAAGGAAAGAACTGCACTTCATCAATCCGTATGCAGCTCTCGCACTTTTCAAACTTGCTGGGGCAAAAAAGGCAATGGTGTTCTCTACAGCACAGACAGAAGGAGCTGTGTCCAATTTTGATGACCAGGCTATCACCAACATTATCATCATCATATACAGCAATAAATCGGTGGTTTGTCACCAATAATTAACTGTCATGCAATCATTAGGAAAAAACAAACCCTGCACAAGGAGGGACGAGGAAAAAGAAGAGGGGGAGGGACCTAACTACTAAAAATGGCTACGTCTTTATTCAAACTGTCAGTCGTGGATAGGCAGATGTTCTCTCTCACCTGATTAGCTCGTAGACACCCGATCCAGAAGAGGCCGTAATTTCTGAAATGCCCTTTGAAGCAGAGGTCAATCAAGTGTTCTCCGAAGTCATCCGGATATTGCCGGTCACCGCTGAGATGGTTCCTGAAGCAACTCTACGAGACCAGACACTGCAGCTGTAATATCATACAATCAGAACGGCTGGCCGGACAGAGGATTAACGGGCGACTTGGCGTAATTCTTCCGGAGACGTTCCGCGATATCAACTCTCAAAGGTTGTGTAGTGCCTGGAGAACTTATCGACATCCCGCAGGAACTTCGACCTAAAGTGATTTGCCAACTTCATATCCGCCACCCGGGCATTAACCAAATGGCTCGCATGGATGAACAGCTGGAGCAACTGGTTAGATCCTGCCATGATTACGCTTTCGCATCCAAAGTATCTCCAAAAGCTCTAGTAGGATTTCGGTTAATCCATACCGCTCCATGATCGAGGGCACACTTGAAGTTTGCTGAGCCTCTAAACGATCAAAACTTCCTGGTCGCCGTCGAGGCACATTCCAAATGGCCAGAAGTTGCCCTACCACGGGGTGAACCATCATACAACTTCGGAAGCTGTTCAGCCGGTTCGGCGGTCCAACGACGCTGGTCGGCGACAATGGAACACAGTCCACTCCCTCGATATTTGCTAACTTCTATCATCAGAACGGTATCGATTACATTTGATCACTGCTTTACCACCCTCGGTCTAACGACCAGGCACAGAGCTTCGTGGGAACGTTCAAACGTGCCCTTCAGAGAGCTCAGGAGGAAGGAACGACCGTGCATGTGTTGGAAACGTTCCTGGTGCACTATAGAGCAATTTCAAATTCGCAAACACCCGCTGGACGATTTCCAGCTGAGGTGGTTATTGAATGAAAAATCCGACTGCCGCTAGACTATCCGCCCAACTGTCGTTGTTCCAGAATGCAGGGATAAAACTATGGAAAGTAGGTTCAATCAACGGCATGGTGCCAAACACCGACACCAACAGTGACCCGATCTGGACAGTCGACTGTCCTGGTCCGGAATTATCGCAACGGTTTGGCCAAATGGTCCTTATTTCGAATACGCAAAAAGCTGGAACATGTCATTTTTGAAGTCCAAGTCGGAACGGACATCTAGATACGCCAGGTCAACCAGTTTCAGTCCAAAGTGTCGCCGAACAATCACAGGGCGAGAAAGATACGCCATGGAAGATCCTGATGAACACTCGGTCTCCCACAGTCGGAGCCCGCAACAAGTTCAATTTTAATTCCAAATCCAGGACTTGATGAAGGTCTGAGCCTGTTGACGTCCCGAGGCTTGACTGGTGTGATCCGGAGATTGGCCAGATTGCGTTTTTTGTCCATGCGGATGCTTTCGATAGTGATCTGAGGGTACGGATAAAATAAACAGATAACAAATCCAGGTTGCCCTGAACAGCAAGAGCGAATCATTTGCCGATTAGTACAAAGTGGGAAAAAAGTTGTCCCAACATTTGTCTAGCTCCGTTTTGAATACAACTACGCTGGAGACCTCTACGATCTTTGCACGTGATTTGTTTCACGAGTTGACTACCTGGTTAGTGAAAAAGTTAAACTTAACTGCCAATCGTCATTTTGTTTTCTTGATCATGAACCTATGTCCTCCTAAATCTCTGTCCTGATGTATCACAAACAGACATTCCAGGGGACTTGTGCCGGTGTGATGGGTAATTTTGTATACTTCAATAAGGTCTCCTCTTATCCGCTGGCGTTCGAAGGAGAATAAGTTCAACGAGCTTATTCGGTCTTGGTAACTTAAACCCTTCATACCCCATACCATACGTGTGGCGAGCTTTTGTACTTTTTCGAGGACAGCTATGTTCTATTTTAGGTAAGGTGACCAAGCTTGGGTACAATATTCCAGGTGGGGTCGAACTGTAGCCGAGTACAGTGGAATGAACATTGCTGGACATGGGTTGGCGATCGCAGATTTCAGTCAGTATAATGCTCTCCGTGCTTTTGTCGCGGCTGCAGCACACTGGGCAATTAGAGCAAACGTGCTAGTGACCTGGATACCTAAGTCTCTCGTTTGCTGTCTTGTTGCAGGTTCACCTGTCCGTCCATGTGCATCCCTTATGTACCTAGGGGTCGACTGAGTAGCATTAGCAAAAATATGACTTTTGAAAACATTCAGTGGTAAATCTCACCTCAATATTCATTCACAGATCTTCAGAATGTCCTCCTGGAGGCCACCCGAGTCCAACGCATTTCCCACCAGCTCTATGTCATCTGCATACAGGTAACACGGACTGACCAGGTTGTCGGTCAAGTCATTTATGTATACCAGGAAGAGCAGAGGGAGCGAGGATTGACCCTTGAGGTACTCCGCCTAACGGGGAATCCACGTCTGACAGTACTCCTCTTACTCTCATTCTGCACGATCTCCCAACTAGGAACGTCTGTATCCACCTGCAGATTCAAGGGGAAATTCCAGCTTCTCGTAGCTTTCAACCCAAAAGCCTGTGGTTGACAGAGTCGAAGGCTTTCTGGAAATCTAAGTAACACACCTCGACCATTTCGCCTTTATCCAGCTTCTCCGTGACAGTGTCTAAGAACACCAGCAGATTGGTGAGACAAGATCTACTTTTAAGAAAGCCATGTTGAGATGCTTTGAAGAATTTCTGCTCACAGAGAAATCGATAGATCCTCTCACGTAATATGCGTTCAAAATTTTTCCTGACGACACTAGTTAGGCTTAGTGGTCTGTGATTTCCGACCTTTGAAGTGTTACCACCTTTGGAGATGGGAATTATAGTGGCTCATTTCCAGTCCCTCGCAACGACCCCTCTGCAATGTGAGAGTGAACAGCTGGGTAAAAGGCGACGCCAGCAATTCGGCCATAGGTTTCAGGATAGCCGGGTGGATATGGTCGGGTCATGCGAACTTTGTACTGTTTAGTTGAAATATTGCTCGCTCAGCTTCGTGAGGCGCAATATCTTGATCCACCATGGCGACATCCACGGTGTTAGAGTGAGGCTCAGGTGCTCCATTGTCTGAGCGACCATCAAGACGCAAAGCCCGCCAATTGAGCTTCTTCTTAGAAGATGGACTGATCGGGTACGACGGCCAATGGCACCTCTGCAAGTTAATCCCCGACTTCCGTCGTATGATCAACTTCCTCAAAGGAGAGGTGTTCAGTTCAGTTCAGATCACAGGACTTGAGGCTAGTAGCCGGTTGATGTCCAGTTTCTTGTACCAGTGAGCTCAGATGATCCCACCGTGCTGCG